>PVJX010005675.1:0-84105 GCA_004027295.1 Dolichotis patagonum | reverse complement strand
ACTAATGACAAAATGTTCAATCAGGAGGGAAAATAGGCAGATAATATAATGGGAAGAGTAAGAATAGTGGATATAGGAGATGTTATCCAGCTAGCCCTCTCTCTGGCATTGCTATGTGCACCACAATACTTGATATACAGATGTTAAACTAAACATGTGGGCATTTCTCCCATCTCTTTGATGCATATGAACAGATGTTAGAAATGATGAATGATTAATCAGTGCCTATGTGGTTTAATTACAGCTATTTCTAAGGACAGCAAATCTCACAGTGTATAATCCCAACAGTTAAACTTTAATGAGCAAACATCAAGTGTAATAGAATGGTAGAAAAAGAATTACATAGAATTATCCTGAAGATCTTTCTTGTGTAAAGATTGGGAAAAAAACAAAAGTTCAGGAAGTTAAATTTAGAAACAGTTAAATAGCTGAAATGAACACTGCAAATGTGCAAGTCACTAGTCACTGTTCAGATTCGCTGTAACTTTTTCACCTCTGGGGTCAATCATCTATTACATTTAATACCCACATGGCCATTTGGTGGGGTTTCTGCATGTATTGTAGTTTAACAGTAATGTCTCAATTTTATCTGGTTTATGGCATTTTTCTGTTGAAATAGGATTTAACTACTTTTGTTTATTCTATATTTGGAATATCAGTGTGGGGAAATTTTCATTCCTGAGACACATGTAGATTCTTCATTCAAGTGATACCACAGTCAGTCATTTAAAAAGTAGATATATGAAGCCAGAAGTTTTAGCTAATGCTTGTATCTCTAGCTATTCAAGAGGCCGAAGCAGGAGGATTACAGGTTCCAGCCAACCTGGGCAACCTAGGTAGTCAGTCTCAAAAAATAAGGGCACTCCTTGGTTTGAGTCCCAGTACTGCACTAAAAACAAAATGAAAACAAAAAAACAAAAGAAACAAAAGTACTGACAGATGAATAACTAGTGACAACTAAGGTAACAAGGATGCTAACTACTTCAATTTACAGAGCATTTAATATTTATTCTATACTTCATACTCCCAGTCAGGACAGGAATGGGAAAAAGCAGCAGCAAGATGTATCACGTACAGGCACAAACTCCCTGATGAATGCTATTATGTATATCTAAAATGTACCATTAAAAATATACTCCAGTCACTTTATGAGGTAGGTATTTCTGTACCTTCGAAGTTTTCAGAGGCTATTTATACAAGTTACTGGGGCTAGGAGTAGTACAGTTCGATTTTCAAAGCTATAGTCTATTTGCAGAATGTTCACTGCAATTCAATGCAGTCATCCAATTAGATGTAGAATTATATTCCCTGTACTACATATAGAGATATACAGATATATATTCTATTTAACTTTTAGTTACCTGGGCTTTTATTTTGAGCTATTTTTAAGTTTATATTTTAAGAATCCTTCAAGTTAAATGCTTTATGTATGTGTAAAAGGAAAACCTCATTCATAGCAGTACTGATCCAGGATACATAAAAACTGATTGTGTTGACTCTTGACTTTAAATTATCTACAGCTGTTAAAGATCTCAGTGATCGTGGTATGCCAGGCTCTGCCTATCACTGCACTCTTTGCTGAGCATATTTTACTCAGCTGTGTAAAAACACACTCACTTTGTCCTATCCAGAGTGATTTCCAGCACATGTAACTGCTATGACACTGCACCTGCTCCTAGCACCTCAAAACTGCTGACAGCCTCAATTTCCTCTGAAGCAAACTCAACCCCAGAAAATTACACAGTGAATAAGTTCACTGGTGAGTGCTCCCTGGCCCAAATAAAGGAACTCATTTCTCAGAAGCCCTAGTGGTATCTCATTCTAACACTTCTTGTATGATAAGTATATAGGAAGCATCTGCTCAGGTACCTCAGTGACTATTCCTGTCATGGGGTTTTGAGACCATGTGTTCTTATGATATAGTGCTGAATGCCATGTTCCTGACATGGGCAGGAACCATACAGACTGGATTTTAAGGGCCTTAAAAGGCATATAAAGCCATTTTCACACAGTCAGTCCTAGCTTGTTGACAAGGTGTTCAGCCCATATTACCTCTCTGCAAATAATTAAGAACTTGCTATTTTAGTTGCCCTTTCATGTCATGCAGTTTTGAGAAAAGGCAGTAAGGGATGGGGCACTTTGTGATGGGTTATTTAAAAAAATTATCTCCAGAAAGCCCATCATGTGGGGCCTAAATTGTGGCAACACGATTTCCTCAGATAGCTGTATAGTGCCTTATCCAATCAACATTTCAGGTGACAATTGGCTTTTATTAAGCTACTCTGATGTATGTCCCCATATAGTAGTGGGAGAGATTTGTACAACCCCAGGGAAAGGCATTTGCTTTTTCATTTCCACTATCCACCACAGTGTTAGAACCAGGTTGGGGCTGAAAAGTCCATGTAACCTTGAGGCTTTGACATAAATATCTTGCCTTCAGCCTTCAGAGTGAGCATGCTGTGGATAACCCTGCTTTAAGGCCAGTGAAATGGATCTCACATTACTGGCCTTCAAAAGTTGGAGAATAAATATGCACTGATTGTGGAAATTTGTTGCAAATTCTATGTATTAGGAAGCAAATTCTATGCATTCAAGGTTTACCTTTTATACAGCCTCACTGTAACACTGTAAACAATGGTTAACTCAAAACACTACCATCATTTACATACAAGAAAAAGCCTTTTTTCTGCCAGAAGTAGTATACTCATTTTTCACAATTATGCAAAAATTTAAATACTTCAGATCTAGCTACTTGGCTAACAGTTCAAATAAAATGGAAAAATGCAACATGCTGTTATTATTTTATCCTAACACTACAAAATAATCGCTGTCTGCCTCAAAATGAAGTGCTATATCAAAGTGCGATTGGTATTTTCAAAAGTTTTAAAAATAAACATTCCATTCATGTAATCACAGCAATAACAAGTAGGCGCTATCATGAATTATTTAAGAATTTTGGGGTACAGTTGTTCTGAAAGTTGATTTCACTTGCTATCTTAACAAAATGGCATTCTATTCCTCAAAATGTATTTCAAGTCAAGGGGAGTTACTTGGTGTTGATGTGTAGCAACTGCTCTTTGTCATTTATCAGAAGAGACTTCAACTTTCCATCTTCTTCCACTTCCACTCTTTCTTGACCATTCTCAATGATTCTCTTGGTAGTGATTTTTTTGCCATTAACTATTTTGGTAGAAGTTGACACGGACTTGAAGCTACCTGTTCCAGCAGTACCACAAGACACAGAAAGAAGAAAGGCCTCCATTTCCCAGGGAACCAAAGGAAGTAAATTCTGTATCAAAGGAAGAAAACCAGCCCTGAAAGCTGGAAATTCACTGAAGGTGGAGAAAAGCGATTCAGACCTTCTCCTTCTTTGGGAGCTCCTCTGGCCTTGTGGGTCTCTAAAGTCAACTGAGAAAGGGTCCTGGCCCTTGAAGAACTCCTTGAAGACCTCCACTGGGTCACGGAAGGCAAAGGCAAACCTGAAAGGGTCAACAAAGGAAGCCTTTTGGTGTTAGCACTTCCATCCACTCCTGCCTCACCACAGCAGTCACAGATGTTACATTTCTTGGTGTCGTCATAGGCCTGGGCCACTAGCTTGAATTTCCTTTCTGCTTCTTCCCTGTTCTTAGCATTTCTGTCTGGGTGCCACTTGAGTGCCAGTTTGCCTTCTTGATGGCCTCTGATGGGGCCTGCTGAGGCCTGCCGAAGCACCTGGTAGTAGTCCACCATGTTGGACTCAATATATTTTAAAATGTATCTTTTAATGAGTAACTTAACTTTGTAAAGTGCATTAAACTGAAAAACAGAACCTAAAAGAAATACTACTTCTAATTAAGAATACATGTAAAATTCATCATCAAAATAAATACATTCTTTTATGTGGATTACCTGTACAGTCATAGACAATTTTTTGTATGGTAACTTTGACTTTTACTCAATATTTTAAAAGATAATGAAAACATTTATTAAATACTTCTATTGAACACATTTAAGTGAAATATCTTGTTGGGCTTCAAACCACAAATTATTTGTGACTGTAATAAAAATGGGAAATCAATCTATTTTCAAGTCCTACACACACTGAAATGCAAAACACTCATCATATAAATTGTGTATTTGAGCTTCAAAGAAGATATTAGAAAGATGGAACATAGTAAAAATCAATGCTGAGAATTTCATTCTGTACATTCTGATTATAAATAGACATAATTATACATTATACTTTATATTCATGTAATGCTGTATTTCCAAAAATTATAAATAATTCTTTCATTTTATATTGTACTTCAGTGAAGAAAAACTGAACATGTGCAGTTTCATTTAGCTAATTTCATTCATTCATTAATTCATATTTGTTTATCTGAGACAGGGTTTCACTATGTAGTTCAGGCTCACACTGAACTCAGTATGTGGCCCAGGTTGGCCTCGAATTTATGGCAATTCTCCTGCCCCAGTCTCCTGAGTGCTGGGATTACAAGCATGTGCCACCATGCCCAGCTTTAACTTCTAATATTTAGAGCAGTAAAACTGAAAGAACACTCCAACTAAAGTAACATAAAAGTACACACTGTAATAAAATGAAATCAGTGATACTTAAGCCTGTAAAAATACCCTTAATTGCAATCTTGGTAAAATTTTTTAACTATCTCTAGTTCTTTGACTTTAAAAGAAGACTGTCATCTAGCTGAGACATTTAGAACATGAACTACTTTCAACATTTTCCTAGAAAAGGGTCTTTTGCATCTGATTAACAGAATTACTCTACTTTTCTTCAATACAGTATGCAGGTGACATCTCAAATTAATAGATCTTAACAGGTAAGGCTGCTTCTAAATTCTTCATCTTAAGATATTTCTCCAAAAATCTATAAGTAAGTATTAGGCTTCCTACAAAATTCACTTCATTCCTGTGCATACGAGAAGTATCCAACAGATCCTGTTGCTTTTTCCTTCAATTATCTAGTTACAAATAAAAAGAGAAAAAAATAATTTAGAATAAAGTCCTTCAAAAAAAAAAAAAAAAGAATAAAGTCCTTCAACTGGCCCAAGACACTTACCTTTAGCAAAATTGCACCTTAAATCTCCAAAATGATCCTCTTTTCCCCAATATCTCCTAACTACTTTAAAAAAACAGGATATTCCAGAACAGGACGGAATCTGACAGAACACAGTATATAGAATATGCAAAACGATTTATCAAACATCATCTTGCATAGATTTTGTGTTCAGTTAAAATGCTCCTAAGTGGTGAGGATGATATGTTACTATAGAAAAAAACTCTGAAGACAAATCAGTACACTGCAAATTAAAAGCTCAAAGCTGAAAACTTTGTAACAAGTTCTCCTGAAATGCTGCATGGTTTACTCTTTTGAAAAGTTACAGAAGGCATCATCATGGCACACACCTGTAATCCCAGCAATGAGACTGAGAGGAGGATCACTGAAGGTTTGAGGCCACCCTGGGCTACAAAGTGAGGGCAAGGCCAGCCTGAACTGCATAGTGAAACCCTGACTCAAAAAACAGGGCAAAACAGTTATACAAGACACGCCTAATTTTGGGTTTTGAGGAAGACAGTAATAGTCTACACCAAGAATTTCTTATATTTAAATGAAATTGTATGAGGGAAGAATCTCCTTAACATATGTATTATCAAACATGTAGTGCCAAATTTTACTTCTCCTTTGTGGATTATAGATTCTAAAAGTAAATATCCACAATTTTATCTGAAAGGAATCTAAGAACCATTAAGCTATCATGTGAATTACTCATTCTGTTATTTTAAAAGCATAAGATTTTATTGAAAAATATTGCAATTTTGGCCTTTGAAGATATAGGTTCAAGGACTCTTCTTTGTTATTACAGAAACTGTCTATAGTGTTTATAATTTTAGTAATACCCTAAAAGTTCTTCCAACATGAAGATTATTGGACCTACTGAACAAAACGTATGTTCACACTCTGATGTTCATTTCAGCAGCATCTGTCTCTGTGAAGTACATCAAACTCACTCAAACATCAAATTGCTGATCTGATAGAATGATTTATTTTCCCATTATAGGAAAGTCATGAGTGACTTGTTCTGAGGTATGTTTTTCAGCTATGAAGGACATCTATTAGAAAGCTCCACACTTGAAGGTTTCTCTTTAGGTGACATTTTATGGCTGAACAGTCTCTGCAGGTACCAAGTTCCCTGTTGTATCCAACTGCATACATTTACACGTGCATGCAGACACAGGACACTCTGCATGGTCCCTAAAAAAAATAGGATGAGAACACAGTATATGAATACATTTATCTACACTTGCATTTATAATGCAAGTTTTCAAGGCACCATTTAAAACTCAATGGATAAAAGCTTTAAAAAGTATCAAATTAGAAATGACTGCCAAGCTAACTTGTGCTAGAAAGTTACTAAAAGATGAATAATTTTGCCTTCTACATATACAGTAAGAGATCTCATTTATAGTTAAGAAGGAAAAGGGACATGCTCACAGCTGAAATTATAGCCAATGAGACAAACTGAGTATCAGTGTGACAGCTATGATATGCATAAGCCAAGTCGCACTGTCCAAAGCAAAAGCTGAAGGTCTTGAGAGTATTCACAGCTGAGGTGCTTTCCTACCAGATATCAACTCTGCTTAAAAAAAAAGACCAATGTAGTTTACATGTACTCTATCATTACATTTTTATAATTCAGTTACACAAAAAATTACAGGATATATAGTCAGAAAAACTAAATATTGCCTCTCCTCAAATAAAACTACATAATGCTACTCATTTAACACAAAATACATCTACTAATACAACTACTATATTATAAATTAAGATTGCATAGGCTATCTAATGCTAGAAATGTTGATATTAACTTTGCTAACTCTAGAGATGATAAAAAAATCAAATTCATCCTTTTGCTATAGAGTAAGAGCATAAAATAGTAACATAAGCTATTTAGAGGGCAATCTGTCTTATGTCCTATAACTCTGAGCTTATTAAAGAATGTACTGATTACCTGAACCAACTAAGCATATGTCCAGCATGTCCACCATGCCTGCAATTGTGACACCATGTAAACCAGTTGTTAAACTGAGCTAATTTTTTGTCCTTGCTCAAGTCGACTTTTTCATCTGATTTGGATCCTCCTATGGGAAATGATAATTATATTTATTCACTGTATCAGAATATTTTAAGTTTCTAAAAAGGTACAACTAAAATCATGTTCAAAATACAAATTTCATATCATGTTCAAACATTAAATTTGATGCTAGGGTCTAGTGTTTTACCCAACACTGAAGAAAGGTAAGTATTACCCATACAAACTCTTTCAAAGAAGACAAAAAATAAATTTTCTGTTGTATTTCACAAGACTGGTTACAATGCTGCTAACAAACTAGACAAAAATAACACAAAGAAGGAAGATTACAGACTCATCTTCCTCCTGAACAGACATAAAAATCCTGAATAAAACATAAGTAAACAGAATGTTACAGTATCACAATCTTATGATTTGGCAATTTTACTTCGTGGTAAATACACTAGAGAAACTATTACATTTATCAAAAAGACATATACTTTAATAAATATTCTTTAATAAACTTCTGGGAAAACTGGCTATCCATATGTAGAAGATTGAATCTAGAGCCCTATCTCTCACCATATATTAAACTAAAACCGAAAGCTAAATGTTAAAAACAGAAACTATCTGCTGGGAAGACAAAATAATAAGTCTTGAGGCACAGGCACAGAATCCCAATTTCTGAATAGAATCCCAATTGCAAAAGAAATATCACTAAGAATCAGCCAAAGGAATCATATAAATTAAAAAGCTTCTGGATAGCAATAAACAACCACTACAGTAAAGAGAGAACCTGCAGAATGGGAAAACTTTGCTAGCAATTTCTTAGACAGAGGAATACTATCTAGATTATATAAAGAACTCAAAAAAATTAGACCCCTCCAATAAAAAAAACAAAAATGGACAATGGAAATGAACAGGTACTTTTCAGAAGAAGTCTAAATGGCCAATAAATACATGAAAAATTACTCAACATTTCTGGCCATTAGAGAAATACAAATTAAAAGAGCACTGAGATGCCTTCTTGCTCCAGAAAGAATGGCCGTCACCAAGAAAGCAAACAACAAATGCTGGCAAGGATACAGTTTCCAAAGAACCTTTCTACACTGTTGGTAGAAATGTAAGCCAGTACAATTACTGTCAAAAACAGTACCAACTCCCCAAAACAATAGTGTAATCATTATGTACTACAAACATGCATTAATAACACAAAGTTAACACTGAAAAAAATTTAAAAAGGACTTAATGGCAGCATTATTCCTAATAAAAATCTGAAAATAACTGAAGTATTCATTAATAGCAAAGTGTAAAAACTGAACAGAACACTTAATGGTAATAAAAAATAAAACTCCAGCTAAAATTCGTCTGCATAACTAAAATTTAAAAACTCCAAAAGTCTAATACTGAGCAAAAAGGACAAGTCAAGGAAGAAACTCTGTGTCTTTTATACAAAATTCGAAACACAGGCAAAAAAGGTAAACATTTGATAAACTATACATAAAGGCAGGAACTAAGCCATTTAGGATGGAGGCGATCTCTGCCTGCACAGGAGAAAAGCAGCATCGCTAGGCAGGGAGAGATGACTGAAGTACCAGCATAGACTGACTTATGCAAGGTATGCTTGATGTTTGACTTATAGTATATAATACATATACTATTAGTATATTTAAGTTCACCAAAATTTAAACAAAAGTATATTATTATATATGCATGTTCAACTCAGTACCTTTACGTATCTTTTTGTGTTCCAAAACTGGCCATTTTAGTGTTTAGCTATGTCATTGTGTTGTTCTAAAACCAAAAAAATCAAATTAAAATATTTAAGACCTTATCATTGAAGACAAAAATGAAACATTGAGTAAGTGAAAAGTGTTAGGTTTACTTGTTATCTGCTAGAATATGATGTGTAGATAATTATAATCAAAATTTCATTTGGGCTACTGCTGTCATACTCTAATGACCACAAAAATGGTCTGACAGAGACAGTTTCTAAACATATTCATGTGTTTTTGCTTATGATATGAAAGTGAAAGATTATGTAAGTAAAATCTATTTAGTTACTTAGCACTAGAGGATTGAACCCATGGCCTAAATTCTCAGCTGTTTTTGTAAATATTTTATTTAGAGACGGGGTCTTGCTAACTTGGTTGGGTTAGACTCAAACTTGCAGTCCTGACTCAGTTTCTCAGAGTACTGTGATGCCACATCTAGTTTAGTATTTCAGAAGATATAAATGCAATGAAACTGTTTCTATGTTACCAACAATCTTTTCTTTTTTTTCTTTTTTGGTACTGGGAATCAAATTCAGGATCTTGTGCTTGACAGGCAGGCACTTATGCCACTGAGCTATATCCTCAGCCCCCTTCTTCCTTTTTTCGAGACAGGGTCTCACTTATGTAACCCAGGCTGACCTCAAACTTGTGACTGATCCTACTGCCTGAGTCACTTTAAGATACACAGAAAACAGACTCAGTTCAGAACAAACTAATCTTTATTCGATGAAACTGGAACTCTTAAGGGTACTCTATTGCAAAGGGAAAAGGGTTACTTTTATGATCAAGTGACTTTAAATTTAAAATGGCAGTGAATTATAATGGTAAGTGTTACAGAATACCTGAGGGAAACTAGAGTTCACTTACGTACTTTGAATGGAAGAAGCAGGAAATCAGTGCTTAATTTAACTTTTAATAAATATGTCACTAGAACATGGGTGTCCAATGAGTGAAGAGGAATTACCTCTACGCACATCTAAGATATATAATATAATGTGTAGAAGTAATAATAAAAATTCCTTTTGAAAAAATATTTTTTATTGCATATGTAGGTAGGCTGAAACACTGTTACTGGTCGTCATGTTTTACTTGCCAAACTGCACAAGTACATGTAACCTCCTGGGTTTCCACTGACTGGCTGGCAAGAGGAAGACTAGGCACTGCACCGCACCTTTTCCTACAACATCCACAGCTCATGCTGGAGCACGCACAACAGAGGCATGAAAAATGTTGCTATCACAACAAAAGATCACATAATAATGTTAAAAGTTTATGATCTTGTGGGGTCATGGCACTAGATGTCCAGGGCCACATGTGACCCAAGAGTTACACAGACATGCCTAGCTACAAGTTACACTCCGTAACAGAGATTGTTAAAAATGTTTTGTTCACTATACTATTTGAAGAATTCTAATATTCACTGCACAACTGAGTATAAAACATGCAAATCTCAATTTTAAATAAGCTTATGGAAATCCTAACTATTTGGATCATGAAAATGACGGATGGGTGCAAATGTTGGGTTTTGTGGGGGTTTTTTTGAGACTGGAGTCTTTCTATGCAGTTCAGGCCAGCCTCTATCTCTCAGCGATTCTCCAGCCTGTTTCTGAAGTGCCGGGATTACAGGCATGTGCCACCACACCTGATGGAAGTGTTTATTAAAGGCAAAACATAAGAGATACTTATATACCTGAACCCTTAGGCTATTATTACCCAGTATTTGATTTTTATTAGGTCCTGTTTTATTTTAAAACTAGAACTTTTTTGATAAAACAATATGCTTATTCTAACTTACATAGCTCAGAAATGTCTTTATATTTTCCCTCTAATTTGTCTTTTTTTTTTTTTTTTTTTGGTATGGGAATGGAACTCATGACCTCACGATTGCCAGACAGGTGCTGTGCTACTGAGCTATATCCCTGGCTCCTGTTCCCTCTAGCTTTCCTACACTATTTCTATCAGTCCACTTCTGAGATCATGCACCACTTCCCAGGCACACCCTGTACTTACACTTATCAATCTCTATCCTAATTCACATTGTTCAGTCTTACTGCACACCTGGCAAACCTTTCCTGAAATTTTTACTTATTTAAATCTACCAAATATTAATGAATTACCTGAAATGGAACCTTCTTTCTGAAGCTTTCTAGGTATCTTTCAGATAGAAGTAATGTTTCTCTCAAAATTGTTCACATTTTCCTTATTTATACTGAGGGCTAGGTTATGTTTCAAAATTCCGAATGCTTTGGGATTTTAGAAAAATAACAAGAAAAAATATGTAATTGTAAGGTGTCATACTTTTAGAGAAGACTGAGGTTGAAAGGTATAACCACATTCACTAGCAGTTTGTAGTGAAATATATAAATATTCATAAATAAATGAGAAAGATCTTATGAGCTTCTTGTCAATTCTAAAACTAAATAGATTTGCTAGGGATATAGCTCAGTGGCACAAGTGCCTGCCTGCCAAGCACGAGGTCCTGAGTTCTATCCCCAGTACCAAAAAAAAGAGGTTATACTGCCAAATGAGATTAATATAATCCATTTTTTAAAAACTCTGAATTTCCAGATCTTTCTAAAGATTGTGGAATGACATACACAGCATTATGGACCAACAACATTTTCTAGAAGTTGACTTATTAAAATGAATGTTCAACAGTTATTATATGTCTCCATAAGACAGAGTTTAAAATATAGTATGATTTAATTTTCAAGTTTTCGAAAAACCAGTACCTAATAAAAAAGAATAGCACTCAAGTGTCTTAGAAGGCAAATCATCCTTAAAATTTCCTGAGAACTATGGTCTGAAGATGTACTAAATTTAATTAACTATTTCTATGTATTTCAGTTCACACAGACATGATTTATTTATGCTGTATTTTACCTTCTTGTTCTTTCATTGTAGAAGATACTCCAAATTGTTATTTTATTAGTATCACAGCCATATAGAAAAACTGATCAGTGTGCAATACATCAAAATTCTTAATGAAAATGTAAAACTAAAATATACATCTAAAAGCATTACATATTGCCTTCACTTGTTAAAAAAGGCCTCTATATTGAATAATAATGATTCGGTCAATGCTAATTAGCAAGTCTTTCACATATATTAATATAAAAATAAAGCATATTACCTACATGAAAAGCTACAGAACCAGAAAAAAGCTCTGGTTCAATACTTTTAAGAGGGTTATTGTAGTCATGGGTGAGAACAATTACAATCAGGACACAGAATTCATAATATTATTTTATGATGGTCACCCAGAGTTAAACACAAGAAAGTGCAGGAAATCTATCTACAATGCTAAAGACCCAGAATATTCAGCCAAGGGCCTGGATCCCACAGCAATGTCCTGCATGTCCAGCTGAAGACCTAGAGCCCATGACAATGCCTCCCAAAAGTCCAACTGGAGGTCTAGAGTCCACAACAAGGACTCATGCCAGTTTGTTTTACGAATCTGTGCTGGGAAGGCCCAGAGGTCAGCAGTGGAAGCTAGAAAGTGTATGCCAGTGGGATGAAGGATCTGTGCCAGTAGGTTGAGGGTTCTGCACTGGAGCTGAGAAGTCACGCTCAAAATAAGGACCAGGGCTGCCCTGAAAAGTACTTCAGCCATCCTCAATGACAAGGAGGTCCTGAGCTCCTCCAATGATGAGAACAGTTGAATGCATGCCAGAAAGCCAGCATGACAAGCTTCTCCTCGAGATTAAACAGCATACATCTTCCCCTCCGGTACTAGGAAGCAATGTTCAATGAATGTAAGGAGCAGGGCTCCCCTAAAGTGAACCACAGCCACTCTCAGCAACAAGGTCCTAAGCTCCTCCAATGATAATGGCCAAATCATATTGGGGAAGCTAGTTATTATGAGCTCTTCCAGGAGAACCAACGGCTCGGAACAGCAACACGTAGGAGAACTCATAAAGCCTAGCTCTTCTCCGCATCTCTATTTATGCTGGCAACTTTCCTCAGGTGGGCCATCTGTGCTCAGCATGCTGATTTAATTCAGCTAGTGTTAAGCTGACAACCAGTTTTTAATCCATAACCATGGCTAAAGTAAATGATTGCCACAGGACGAATGTCATGGAACTAGAATGAAAACAAACACCCTGATACTATATGCAGTTCTTTATTTATTTTACTAGTTTACCAACTATCCAAAATGTATTTGATTAATTTTTTTACCATAGTATTTTCAAGACCAAGACCACAAAACAAAAAAAATAAATAAAATAAAAATGGCCATTTTCAAGTTAGATGCTGGAATATATTTTATATTACATTTAATTATCTACTATTCTCAAAAAATGGTTTCCTTGTTTACTAGAAACAGTAAAATAACCAATACTTCTAGCCATTGGAAAACGAGAGGCTGAGGTAGGAGAATCACTGTGAGTTCAAGGGCAACCTGCTACAGAGTTCAAGACCAGCCTGAATTGCACAGTGAGACATTCCAAGAAAAAAAAAGTCTGTATTTACAAGGTAACTGACAAGAGCAGAAGCAGCAGCAAAACCTATTCTAGGAAGGACCTGGCTTCCAGGTTAATGCTTTCTCTATATATCTCTCAGATAGCTTTTAAAGATGAAGTAAGAAAAAATGGCAGTGCTATGAGACTACCTAAAGCTCCTTAGGAATACAAGGCATTTGTTATCAAATGCAGACACACTGATTTTTAAAATCAAATTTGAAAGAAGTTTCTCATGGATTTTCAATTGGTCAGCATTACAAATCCAGTATTACCTGAGGTATCATGGATATAGATTTTACTTTTAAAATTTTACTTTTGCATAGCTTTTATATATTAGAGGGACCGCAAAAGTTTTTAAAGGTAAACTATCCTTTCTTAGAAGTAATACAAACAAGCTAGTATTCATTTCAATATTAACTCTATATATGAACAATTCAAGCTCAGAAAAAATACTCTGTAGAACTGTATCATACCAGGACAGCTAGAAACAGGTGTTCCCATGTTAATGAGGCAAAGTGCACATCGAGGAAGGGGTTTTCGACAGCCAGGGCAACTTGTGACTTTAGACTTTGTTGGGGAGCCGCTCACACCATACTGACTGAAACCTCTACCCTGATGAGGCACAGAGGAACAGCTGTAGGAGATGGACTTGCCACAGAAATTACAACTCACAAACACCTACAAAAGAAAAGAAAAATAAATGTGATGCAAGTCATAAAGGAATGATAAAGTTTGAAACAAAACATTATTTTATAGTAATTACTGTACAGTAACTGCCTGATACTGTAAAATGATTTATTTGCTAAGTTTGATTAGCTCATTTAAAACTGCCACGTAGTTACATTATATGGGTAGTTCCTTTCCGCTATCTTTCGTTACATTCTTCCAAATACCATTGATATTGGTGGAAAATTAGTAATTTTCGCCCCTGACATTTTAGAATTAGTTAAGACATTAGAATTCACATGGGGTTGTTAAAAATATCCTAATAACTTTTTAAAAAAGATTCGGTGGTGTAATCTTCTGAACCAAATTTCCTTATAAAGAAAACATTCTGTTCCTAAGGTGAAAATGGAGTTAAAGATCCTTAAAGACAAATTGCTAAAATTTTAGAATAGCAGCAATACAAGCTAAGCATTTGTTTTTATAGTATATGCCTCAGCCCTTAGTGCCTTCTTATATAGATTAGTAACACATACAACAATATAATGCCATTTTATCAATATCCTGGTTGCTTTAATATAAGCACATTAATTTCTCAATTTCTTAAAATAAGAAAATAGCACCATCCAGTGCCCACACTGAGGATAACCAAACTAAGATGAAATTACCTTAGATCATGTGTCCCAGGACAGTGATGGTCAAACTATGGCATGTGTGCCATAACAGGCTGTTATCACTGAAAGCTCTAAAAGGTTCCCCATCACAGTCCCAGGATATTGATCCCATGGTTTTTAAACTAGTGCTAAAAGAACAAAATTTCCATGTACATTTAGATATATAAACATATACATACACCATTAATTTAAAAAGAATCCCAAATACTGCTATACTGCATATAAAGAGTGCAGAAAAACGATACACCAGTGGGATTTCTACTATCACATTAATAGTTGAGATTCTGAAAGGGCTTCACATGTTGGAAAACTTCACACAATCCTAGGATTTGGGCTTTCCTAGGATCCTCTAGACCTCTGTAGTTTGTCCTATCTCAGATTAGTGCTCAAGCCATCTAGTATGATTGTTAGGACTGGCAGAACCAAAGAATAGGAAGATCAAGAATGAAGTATAGTCTGGAATTGACATCAATGGGAACTCAATATAAGCAAAAAGAATGAGCTGAAAATAATTTATTAAACTGAACTCAAATATATTATTTGGTTCTTTGAAAAACAATGTTCTTACCTGTGCTAATGGCTTGGAACTAGGATCCAACTTACTCCTATGAATATCAAACTCAGCTCGTTTGTGCCAAAATCTCCAAGCATCTAACAAATTCCTATAATTCTCAATCCAGTACTGCACTCTTTCATCTTTCAGAACATCCAGAGGTGAGCCCTAAAAAGAGAACATAAAGTATTTCAGTTGTTTAAAATGTTTTATTTAACCCAGAGAATTCTGGGTAACACAGCAGTATGAGTCAGAGAGAAGAAATAGTTCCCCTTTTGCCAAAAGCTGTTTACTAATGAGGATACAGTAACCAACAGACATTCCCTTAAACTCAAGCTGGTTTTCTCTAATGATATAGCTATATATCATACAGATACACTGGTTAGGGAAGTATAAATTCTCCTTTAGTTGAGTTTAAGGAACTAGGAGCAAACAATTCACCACCCTGATTGAATGCAATAAATACTGATGTGAATACCCTTTTTCCTAACTATTATATAACTCTGAATTAACATATGCTTTACTATTTTATCCATATACACACCGAAATCACTCAATCACATGTAAAAGAATACTGAACCTTATTCTTCATATCTAGCAATGTACTATGAACAGAATTACTGCTTTTGAAAACCTATCAACCATAAGTTGAATCTGTTTATTCTTTGTCTCCAATTAAAACACATTTTTTGACTTAAAAATAATTTAACAAAAAAGAAAGAAAACCAAACCAAACATTTTCTTAAGTTTTTTTGCCTGAAAAAAAAAAAAAGTTTTTTTGCCTGTAGGGTACAAATAAAAGTGACAATTTTTTTTCTTAAATTTACTTTGGAGTTCTCATTAAGAACATTTTTCTTTTTTAACAGTACTGTGGATTGAACTGAGCTATATACTCGGTCCTTTTCAAATTTTTTATTTTGAGACAGGGTCTCACTCAGTCTCTTGTTTCTCAGGCTGGGCTTGAATGTGTGATCCATTTCTACCTCAGTGTCCCAGATGGCTGAGATTATAGGCATGTGCCACCATGTCCAGCTATGAACTTCAATTTCTTGGTGGTAAGAATTTTCCTAAACCTGTATTTTCCTTGGCAGCTGTGACATTCCACAGTTTATCTATACTTGTTTTGAGTTTTTGTGGAAGGCTTTTAGTTCTGTGGGGGAAATCTTTCTGAACTTTACATGATGCAGAAAGTAGATAAAGACAGTATACCTTGGGCATAAGTTTGAGGCCTAGTTTTCCCAGTCCTACTTGAGGGCCAGACAGAAAAGGAAAATAATGTTAGAAAAAACCTTGTAAATATTTCACTTATGGGAAAATAACAGAAATTTGAAACAGCTAATACGATCTATCTTTAGATATTACAGGCATAAGCCTTTCTTCTATTAAGAATTAATTTCGATGGGGGTGGAGCTAAAGATGGCAGATGAGTAAGCAGCAATACAGAGCCTCCCTGTGAGAAACAACTCAGAATAAAACATCCTGGAGAGGACCAGACAGAGGGAGATGGATCCTCTCAACCCAGGAAGAAACTAAAGGGAAAAGAGCTGGTCAAACGCACAGTCATGGGGCTAACATGGCAGCAGCTCAGATTCGAGGCCATGGCAATCTTGCTGGAGCCACCCAAACTCACGGTTGTGGCGTGCTTACTGCCGGAGAGGAGCCGTGGTCGCGCTGAAGTTGAGGGTCAATGAGCCCAATGGAGAACGAAGCCAGCGTAGGGACCCACACTAACCCATGGTGAGTACTCGGTATAAGACCCTGCCATGGGAAAGGGGCGACCAACTCGATGACATGTTGGAATCGGGGAGGACGGGCATGAACAAGGAATGGCAGTGACTTCAGTTGGTTGCTCCCTACCCAGAGCAGATTGGTGGGATCTGCTTGCCTGGGTCATGCCTCTGGCCGGGACCCAGTAAATCATCCAAATGGATTCTGTATGCACAGCACACACTATGATGGTGAAGGTTCCCACTGGTTGACTGGCTCAGAGGGGAGGGGCCAGCATATATTACCCCTGCTCTATGTGACAGGGAACCAGAGAGAAACAGTGGCAACTCGACCAGCACCTTCAGATAGGTAGGTTGGAAAGACATGATACTTTTGTGCAGTAGGGAACTACTCAGCTATAATGAAGGAAAACGTTGAGGCTTTTGTAGGTAAAGGAATACAACCTGAGATCAAGTCCAGGAGTGAGAAGGCTCAGAACACTTAGGTAAATAGCAGGCTGCTCCCCCAAACTAAAAACTAAAGGAGTTAGTGGCACCCAAAATGTACAATGCACCCTGTGAAAGGAGAGGAACTTTCTAAAAAAGGAAGATAGAGGATATTGTTAATAGTGTATCAGGATTTAAAATCCATATTACTCTCACCACTCTGTTTAGATGGATTACATTCTGCTTCAGTTTGTCTACTTGTACTGGATTTGAGGGCACAGACAGCTATCCCGAAAATAGCAGGATATAGTACGGTAATCATCCTTAATTTCCTATAAACTTAATCTGAAGCCCTGTATAACTTACACTGTCTTATTATGACTGATCTTATTGAATCTGGTTTGTTAGATTGCTGTCTTATATTGGCTGATTTTATTCGAATCTATTATGATTGATAGTATCAAATCTGAAAGTATAGGCAACTACACCAAAGATGACAAGATTCACTAGGACACCCACTCTGGTTTCATTGTTATCTGCTTTTGAAGTCTTATAATGTCTCCAATGTTTTGTTTTTATTAATATTGCTATATACTGCTATATTCAGTTATACTATATCTGATGATATAGACAATTCTATTGAAGATAACAAGAGATCATAGTAACCATTGTAGATCACCTTGTATTGCGGTTTTATATGACTTTTTCATTTCATGTTTTTCTAGAAATTTGTTTTGTTTTGTTTTTCCCTCTAATACAGAAAGGATAGATATACATGTAGAGACTCATACATGTGTAGAACGTATAAAGTTTATGAGAACTGATTATATTACACATGGTGAAATGATCAACTATTTTGAAGAAAAAGAGACACTCCAGTACCCAGTGCTGATTCCGTAGTGTCATGACGTGAAATCCAGCAATACTATTATTTTTTGTTCAGAGTGATTTTAGCCTGTTTTGTTTTGTTTAAGTTCAACATACGTGAAGGTATGGACAGCTATTTTGAAGAGAATGAGAGACACTATGACAGCCATTGTTGACTTCCCTATTGTTTGGTCTCGAAAACCTAAAACACCTTCATCATCCTGTTCAGATCAGTTTTACACTATGTCTCTTACATTGCTTTCTTATGTTCTGTTTTGTTGTGTTTAATTTTACCCTCTTTAAAATAAAAAGAATTAATTTCACGATCGGAGTTAAATTTAGCTACATGTGTGAAAGATTTGTGACAATTTTCTTTTCTTTTTTTCTTTTTGAGGTAGGGTCTCACTATGTAACACAGGCTGCCTTGAACTTGCTTATATAGCCCAGGATGGTTCCAAATTCACAGTGATGCTCTTGCTTCAGCCTCTTAAGTGTGGGATTACAGGCATGCGCCACTATGCCCAGTGACAATTTTATTTCTTTTAAAAAAAAACTACTTTAGCCCTAAATGTAACCAATTAAGTAGACCTAAGTACGAAGGCAGTACATTATCCCTGTTATTAAAAAAATTCAGAGGTGGCTATGGTGGTGTATACCTGTAATTCCAGCACATTGTAAGGCTGAGCCAGGAGGATCACAAGTGCAAGACTAGTCTGGGCAACTTAGTAAGACCTTGTCTCAAAAATTTTACAAAAGGGCAGTGGATATAGATCAGTACAAATGCCTTGGGTTTGAGCTGCAGTAATGAGAGGAAAAAAAAATCACAGAAAAATTAGGTGTTTTTATATCCTCTTTTTCCTGCTTTCATGGCACTAAAGATAAACTAAAGATGGCAGTAAGGACAAATTAAAAAGAATCTGGTCAATTTATATTTCTCTAGATCTGTCCTGATAAAACCTAATCTGCAGAGAAACCAGTTTAGAGATTGAGTCTCACCACAGCAGTAGGGCTTGGGAACTAACTTGGGCTTCTTACAGATTTACAGTAACAAAAAGGAAGGCCAAAAGTTATCAACAAGTACCTGAATTCCTAAAAGTAGTAATACTCAGTATTCTCCAGAAAAGGGTCAACATAGCCAGATCTATGTAATGTCATGCATGCAGTGCCCAATATTCAATTAAGAAGTCACCAGATATGTAACAAGAAAATATGCCTAAAGTAAAGGAAAAGGCATTCGATCAAATTATAAATAAAATAACAGATATATCGAGAGTTAGCAAAGACCAAAGAAATGTATTCTATGACTGACAAGCACAACAGCTGAAGTTAAGAATTTACTGGGTACTGTAATAGAAGATAAGAGACACAGAAGAATTAACATATAAATCAAGGGAGATGATTCAATCTAAAGAACAAAGGTGAGAAGACCTGAACCTGAGGCATTTATGGACAGTACCAAATGGTTTAATATCTACACCAGAGGAGTCCAAAAAGAAGAGAACAAGATTGGAGTAGCAAAAAATACTTAAATTTCCAAATTTGATGAAAACATAAAGAGATACAAGAAGCAAAAACACAAAGCTAAATGAACTACAAGGAGGATAAAGAAGAACTACAACTAGGCACATGAGTGTCATACTGCTGATGAGCAAAGATAAAGAGAAAATCTTGAAAGAAGCCCAAGAAAAAAATAAACAATTACCAACAGGGAAACAAAGACCTGACTTCTCATCAAAAACAATGGAGGCCAGAAATATACAGCCACCTCTTTACCTGCTGAAAGGAAAAAAAAAAATGGTGAACTAGAACTTTCTGTTAAAATTTAAAAGCTGGGGGAATTTATTACCTGTACTATGAGAAATGCTAGAGAAAGACCAAAGGGAAATGATACCAGGTAAAACTCTTATCTACAGAAGGAATAAAGAATGCCAGGAATGGCAAATAAGTGAATAAATACAAAATTATTTCCTTTCAATTCATAAAAGACATAATTTTTCAAAGCAAAAATTGTTATGCTGAATGTTGAGTTTCATTAGCAGTGTAATAAAAATACTGCAAATAATTAAACATTTACTTCAGTAAAAGGCACACTGCCATTAACTCCACCCTATCTTCAATACTCAAAATACACTGAGTGTCTTTCCATGACTGCCTTGACATGCTCAACTGATTAAAAATGTTTATGGCAATTTCTGTCAAATAACATTATGGCACGTCCTCATCCTCCTTCTTTACCTTATCTTACACTGTGCAACTTCTGGCTCTTCCTCAAAGCCAACTGACCATGCATGGTGAACGTTTTCAATCAATTCAGGACACAGAGGCAGTCAGGTTAGTGCAACTAATCATTCATGAAAGACTTCCACAAATATTTGAGAAAGTGTAAAGAATGATGGGATAAGTGTGTTTGAAGGAAGAGGCATGAATGGTAGTGTGTATTTTAGTGTAGCAATCTTTTAAAAATAAAATTAAACATTCACCACAGTTTTTGATCACACCATGTATTCAGAAGCAAAACATCTCAAGTCAAAGGAGAAGGTGCACATTATAATTTCGATCTAAAATGTCCCTTAAAGGCTCATATGTTTGGAAGGTGACTGGACCATGGGGGTGCTATATATATCAGTGAACTCATCCACGGATGAAGTCAGCTGAATGTGCTGGTAGATTGGAAGTGGGTCACCGGGGGGGCGTGGCCCGGGAAGGTATACTCTTATCTTCAGCTCCTCTTTTTCTCCTTTCTGGCTACCATGGATTGAAGAAGTGCACCATGGCTACACTCCTTCATCTGCCATGCCCCTCTGCCATCTTGTTTCTGCCTTGGAGCTGGCCAACAATGGACTGAAACTGTGAGCTAAAAAAATTCAAAAAAACAAACAAAAACCAAAAAACTCTTTCAGTTGTAGGTATTCAATATTATGACCCATCGATGAGAAAGTGACTAAGATAGACACTGGAATCAGAGGAGCTGGTTTGCTGATGTAACTATATCTGACCATGTGGGTTAGAAGGCTTTGGAACTGGTTTATTGGAGGACTTTGGAAAGGCTTAGAGTTGTCAGCTAGAGAAGCCTTAGAATGCTGAAAGCAGAGTTTGACAGGAGATACTAGTTGGAGCTCAGAAGCCCAGAATGCTGACAGGAATGCAGACCATGAAGGCCAGGCTTGGGAGGTGTCAGTTGGGAACAAGGACTCCACTGGTAGTTGGACTAGAGGCCATGTGTGTTATGCTGATAGAAAATTTGTCTGTATTTTTCCGCAGCTTGAGACTTTGCATGAGCCTGAAATTAAGGGTGGTAGACTAATTAACCTGATACAGGAAATTCCAAAGAAGTTCAGTGTTCAGTCTGCAGCATGAGTACTGCATGGTACAATTAGATCTATAGTGAGAATCAGGAACAAAGGACAGAACTAAACAGTCTGGAGTTCTGCCAGAAAGAAGAGTCTGCAAAATTAGAGTAAAGGAGAGCATGACTGCTGAAAAAGCATTAAAACAAAGCCAAATGCTTTGCATCAGGACAGCAGGAAAGATGGCCTGAGGGCATCTCAGGAAGCACGAAGACCTTATCCTTTACAGGCTCAAATCTCAGGAAACACGAAGACCTTATCCTTTACAGGCTCAAGGGTGCAAAACTGTAGAGCTTTCAATTGAGGAGAGAGTCCCTGGGGCCTCTGCTCTAGAGCAGCTACTTAAGGAACTGGCTCCCCAGGATTTGTTTCACTGTGGTCAGTTACCCTGTCACTCAGAGATGCTGAAGCCATGACCAAATGGGACCTGGCTACTGCTTGAACTGATGGCAGACCTTGATGTCATCCAAGTGGTGCTTTTACTGGCATGTGGAATGCAGGTGTCATGGGCTCTTAGAGGCTTTTACCTGCTTCAGAAGACCTGGGAAACCTGGCAGCGTGCTCCTGCAAGGGCACTGCATGAAGCTGTAAGAGTGAAGCCAAAAATACAACAGAGACCCCAAGAAACTCTCATGCCAAGAATATGACATTTGCAGAGAAAAGCCACTGAGAATGAAGAGAACCAGCTCAAGAAAGAAGCCATGTGAACTGCAATCAGCAACGTTATGGAATCAGAATTAACTGAATCCTCTGAAATTCACAATCTGATCCAGGTACTGGACACTACAAGATTTAATGTCTGCCCTGCTGGGTTTTGGTCTTGATTTGCTTGCTTTTGCCTCTTTTCTATATACCTATTTTCTCTCTTTTGGAATGGGAATGTTAATTAAAAGGGCAATGGGAGGAATTAGAAATAAAACACAAATATTCAATTAACCCCAAATAAGCCAAGAAAGGAGGAGAGGAATAAAACAAAGACAAAATGAAAACAAATCACGAGATGGCTAACTTCATCTTGACCATATAAATTTAAACACAGGAAACATTCCAATTAAAAAGCAACAACTGTTAGTCTACAATACTTTTTGTTTGTTTCTCTGTTTTTTGGGACAGGTCTTACTACATAGTTTAGGCTTGCTCTGAACTCACTATGTAACCCAGGCTAGGCTTGAACATGGTAATCCTCCTCCTTTGGTTTCTCAATTTCTGGGATTACAGACACATATCACCATGCCTGGCTTCAGTCTAGATTTTAAAAAAGGAATTATCATACTTTGTCTACATTTAAAATATACTTCATAAATCTTAAGAAGTTAATAATCCATTCACATTCTATAGTCCCGTATCTGCAATTTAACAAGAGTCTTATTCCAGAAAGAAACAGAAGAATGTGGCAGTGGCGTCATAACCTTAGCGAAGTTTACTTTATGGATTTTGAGCCACCATTCAGTTACATTTGCAGGAAGGCAGATTTGGGGAATGGAGATTTTAACTATGGTCACCTAGTACAGAGCAAAGAGGGTAAGAAAGAGGAAAGTGCTGTTATCATGAAAGGTTAAGGTTTGCCAGACATCTGTTTTTAACCACTGAACAGTAAAAACTGAGAAAAAAAACCAGGTAAACTAGTTGCCCAAATTAGCCTCATTGATAATAAAAAGAGAAGGGGCTGGGGATTTAGCTCAGCGGCATAAGTGCCTGCCTTGCAAGCAGGCAGTCGTGAGTTCGATCCCTGGTACCAATAAAAAAAAAAAAAAAAAAAAAAAAAAAGATAATAAAAAGAGCAATGAGAGTTAAGAGAACTGTGGGTTAACTTGCCTTCTGTATTTGAAGTGAGACCGTAGCTCAGATCAGGGAAAGGGACTCTCTTTTGTAGAAGATGTAGTTCTGTCAACAATTGGAGAAATTGGAAGGGAAGTTTCTTTGTTCCATTGAGCTTTACATAAATTCAGATGCAATCAAGACTGATACTTTCCAAAACGAAAGGAAAAACTGGATAACCCAATGGGGATACTCAGGGACAGTAAGATAAGACACAAGTCCTCAACAGATCAACTGATTAGATCAAAGCTAAATGTCTTCTAAAGATTCTAAGCAAGCAGAAGTACATACTCACTTTCAACTGAGAGAATACACAACGTGGTTCAGCTGTCTTTCTTTTTCAAGGTGTTGTCAAACTGCACTAACCTGTAACATGCAGTAACTTGCTGTCTGGACATCTCCAGTTCTATCCACATAACTCTCCATTAAGTCCACTCCATCTTTAGTAAGGCCTGTAAGCAAAATTCCTTCCAAATTTCCAGCTTCTTTCATTTCATTGGTCAACTTCTCGATGTATCTATTTAACTAGAAAATTCAAAGTGATTTTTTCTATGTATTTTGTACTTGAAAACTACATATGGAATAATTTATTCACCATGGAAGACAACTAAAACAAAAGTCAATGCCAAAAGGCAGAAGACTACATTTACTAGTTCAAATTTCAATCGGTATGTACAAATATTATCAAACATATTTTTAAAAGCAAGACATTTACTATGCTCTGATAATTATCTCATTAAAACAACAGCTTACTATTTTAAGATAATTATTCTCACTATTCTGCAAAACTGGTTGTCTGGTTTTTTTATTTTTTTATTTTTTGGTTGTTCTTTTGAGACAAGGTCTCACTATGCAGTTCAGGTGGACCTTGAAAGCACTTTGTAGCCCAGGCTGGTTTCAAACTCACGGCAACCCTACTGCCTCAGTCTCCCAAGTGCTGGGATTACAGGTATGCACCACCAGCCCTGGCTTGTTGTCTATTATAGCAGTATTTAATACAATCACAGAAACTGAGTTGAAAGGGAACTTCAAAACAGTAACAACGATTTCCTTTTTGCGTTCCCTGACTATCCCACCCCAATCTCTGGCCAAGATTCCTCCAGCATTCTATCATTATTAAAGTACTCAGCACACTGTATTACTAGTTGTTTATATACACTCCTTCACTATACTCACCGCAGTCAGTCACTGTTTATTGCATTGAAAATGAAAGAATTCTTTCATAGAGTCACTAATAAGTGAGTTTAACATTTTTATCTGCCAATTAATCTTTTTTCCTAAAGCAAAAATAAACCAAAATATTAAGTTGACATTCTAAAGAATTTAGTTATGATAGACCTAGTTAAAATATCTCCAATGTAATAAAAAAATGAGAATTTAGAATTTATAAAAAAGTTTACATGTACATAGTTATGAAGATTTACTTCTTATAATAATTGATAATAAATATCAATTACCTCAAATATGGAATTAAATCATTTCTCACCTGAGTATCATTGAGGAATTTACAAGCAAATGCCACTCTGTCACGTACTGCAACTTTGTTTTCATACTAGAAAAGAGAAAAAGCAACAAGTTAACTGCACATGTTGTACATTTTAAATTTTTACGGAGACTAAATATGTAAGTTTATTTGCAAGTGCTAAGCTGCTATATAACCTTGAAAGAGCCACTGATACTGTGGATACTTTCCCTGATATAACTCCCAAAAACCTTAGAATTAAAAGTCATTGAAAGTTAAGATTTACTTTTTAAAAATGGATCAAATTTACTTTTAAAAAAAAAATTCAAACTGGGTGTGGTGACAAATCTGCAGTGCCAGGACTTGCGAGACTGGTAACAGAAGGATTGCCATGAGTATCAGGCTAGCCTCAACTACACAGCAAGATCCTGTCTCAACCCACCAAAAAAAAAAAAAAAAAAAAAAAGTCTGTTATGTCTTACATAACAGTATAAAACATAAGCAATTACATATATTATATCAAGTTTAAGATGTCATATAATCCTCTGATTACAGAAACTAATTTTGAAGAAACTAGAAAATCTTTCTGTGGCTAAGTTAATCAACAAGTCTAAAAAAATCTATAAACTGAGTATACCAGTACAGAATTTAGAAAGAATACCAGTATCTTTCTAAATATAAAACATCACGTCTTAAAATTTATAAACACATACAGCCAGTTTTGTGCCTAAAGTAAAATACTCATATATGTGATTTGTGGCAAAATTTTCAGAGACATTACAGCAAATTTTTGTGTATCTGTCAATACTGTAAAACATGAAAAATGTTTGGAGAAAAAAATCTAATTTCCATAGAAACTATTCTATAAAACAATTTTCCCTCTTTAAATATAAGATCCCCTAGTGTGTTTTCTTGATTATAAAACATAATTTTACCCTAGAGGACTTCGAATTAGGACTTCAAATAGATTTGGTTGCATATGTTACAATTTTGATCTGGAAAATGTTTTAAATATTATTTGTCCTATTTGACAGCTGAGAAAACCAGCGACCCAAAGGGTTAACTGTGACAAAGGAACTCAGGCCTTCAGCAGACTTTTTCATTTAGTGCTTTTCATTTCCTTACTGCAATTTAACATTAAGGAAAAACAAAAAACAAAAAAAGCAACATTAATTACAATTATACACACATAAGGTATAATTAAATACACTATTCAAACAGTTTGGATATATGAATTTCCATCTCAGCTATTTCTTACTTAGTAACCCAAATTTAAGAAAGAAAAAGTCCTTATTATAGGACTTAAAACATAGAAATTTAATATTTAACAGTAGACTTTTAAATTCGCTTTTCGTTCTAGTTTCCATTCTCTTTTATTTGTTGGAAGTACATTTTATGGCTTCAAGATCCAACATTTAAAGTATTCTTTTTTAACAAATGATCCCATAATTTACCTTATAAACAGAAACATGTCTGAGAATCAACAAATGTTAACTCAGAAGAGAAATATGGCTACCTTGACCAGAACTGCTGAGGCTGATCATGAGCGTTTTATTTAGCTAAAAAACAAAATAATATACAGAGTGTATTTAAATAGCAAGTATATATTTATGTTTCTAAATTATATTTCTAGAGCTCAGTTTTTAAGCTAAGAGATTAAATATATTCCTTCATATCTATAAATTATACTAACACAGCTATGAAACCCAAATCCAGTTTGATATCCATTAACTAACTCTAGATTGGCAATGATACCAGAAACAAATACTTTAAAAAAGCTTTCAGATGCTTTATTTTATATATGCACCAAAATATAATGTTTAATGCAACAGACATTTGAAAATTTTTATAAAGTCAGATACAAACTCCAATCTCAGTTCAAAGGAGGATCTTGATATTAGCTTACCAAAACACCATCGTAAGATCCTGTTTCACTTGTCAGAAATGCAAACATGACACACAGATACGGGTTGTTTAGTTGTAATCGCAGAGTGCTGCACATTTCTCTCCAAAGGGAGTTCTTCTCATCTGTATAACCTGATAAAGCCATTGCTACCACATTGAGATTCAGATCTCCTGCATATTAAAAACAGCCAGCTGATCAAGACATCAAGAACTTGGTATCTCCTTCTTACATAGTCCTTAAACCATAAACAAACAGAGATCAGAGAGTGACTTTTACCCCTGAAAAATGAGTCCTCTAGAAATAAGAGTTTTTATTTAGACTGAAAATTTGGCAAGGACTATAAGCTGAAACTTTCCATTCTTGTAAAACTTGCATGCAGACTTGTAAACCCTGTGTAGGACAAGAATATCTCTTAATGTTCAAGTTCTTGTTCGAGGCAGTTTCCTCTACTGTGTATTATTGCTTAGTATCTTAGTGAAGAAAAGTCAAACCAATCTATCAGAATCACTGTCAACTTTATCACATTCATTTGTGCTGTGCTATTTCAAAGCACTGACAGTAATTTTTATTGCACTTCAGAATTGTAATTTTCAAAATCATTTTATTTTCCTAAGTATACGTGCACATTTTATGTGTAAATTACAAAATTTAGAAAGTAAATATTTCAGCATTCTTACTATAGTATACTTCTTATTTTTCTACAACGATTCAACTATCAGAATTATAGAACAGCATAGAACTGCATTTATGAATATTTACAACGAATCACTTTCTACCAACAGTTTTTTTCTTTTGTTTTGTTTTCCTTGAGACAAAGTCTCACTATGTAGCCCAGGCTGGCCCTGAACTGGTGGCGATCCTCCAACCTCAGGACTCCTGACTGCTAGAATTACAGGCATGCACCACCAACACTACCAACAATTTTTAAAAATCTGTTCTTAGTGGTTTACTACTTGGCACTTGGAAGCTGCCAACTTGGTTGTCAGTTCTATGGCTGCCAATTCTTCTAACATAAATTAGGCCTCATAAGATAAATCTAAAGTCCTTTTTAACTTTTCCTACTAGGTATTTTCTACATTTATTGTAATTTGTACATTCTCTGTTTCTTGGTTAAAATAATTACTTTACAAATAAAACAGTATCACCTACCTTATGTTCTTAACAACCTATTTTTCATTTTTACAAATCATTTTCTTCTAGTTACTTTGTAATTCATCTTCTGTGTAAGTACAAATGTTCAAATCCACCACCAAATTTTCCAGGTATACATGATAAGAAAGCATCATGCTTTCAGAGTGTAGCAAAATTACAATTAGAAATACTGTTCTTTGCAGAGCTGGAGATCTAACCCTGGTTGTCAATTATACTACAGCAGGTCAATGCTCTATTACTGAGCTATGGCTTTAGCCCAGAAATGGAGTTCTAGAATTTAAATGTCAACACTTTTTTCCATTCCACATCATTTATTGTACTTTCAAATGGAGGTTTTCATAAGAACAAAGTAAAGGAAAATATGCTTATCTAGGCAAAATATTAACTGTTCTTCAACTTTAAACTGCAACATACTAATTAATTTCATGTTTATCTTTATGCTACAATTACAATGGTTTCAAAATGGACCAGCAAGTAAAAATGTAGTGTTTTGAACTCATAAAACAATTTACTAAATATTAGGTATTGTCAAGTACAATATTCCTGATAAGAAAAAAACTCTAACATTTTGTTTCTCGAAGGATTCTCTGGTAAAATGTCAGGGTAAAACTATCTTGACACATTCTTTTTCTTTTTAGAAATATCATAGGGGATCTATGTTTCACTCACAACATTAAAGTGGAAGCACTTTTTTTACAGATCTAAGTATATTTTTTATAAAAAATATATACTAATTTAAATAAAAATGTCATTTAGAGTCTCCTAAAATCAACCAATAATCATGCAAAAGAGGAAGTATAAACTAAAATATACTTAAAATGTGTCATAAAAATGCTTGCAAACTAGTCTTTAATCTTTTAAAAAGTAATTTTAAAAGTGATTTTTAAAAAAGAAAACATTGAAAATAACATATTTCATAGCTCTTTAAATGTTATTAAAATGACTTTGAAAATAGTTTTTACAGACCTAAACTAATGCATAAATGAAAGACAGGTTAATATTTAGTGTTACAGACATACTAGTTTTTTTGAACAAAATTTACATAAAATATTAATTGTGTATTTGAAAATGATCAACATCCCTTCTTTAAAGGGTCTATGAACACCAATTCTTAGACTGTAACCCAATACCTTTTTCTGAAGATGCCCCTTCATTCAGGATTTGGATTGCTCGCCGAATATCCAAGTTGAACAAAGCCACAGCAGCAGCTCTCTCCCATTCTCCTTCTTGTACAAGGGAGTTCAAAAACGGCCCCACGTCTGTATCAGTTCCTTTCTTTATCCACCCACAAAGCTGTAAAGCTAAGATTCTCTCTTCATTTAAATTCTGAATATCAGTTTGCTTATCCAACCCACTCCAATTATGTCTGCTGCTTTCCACCATTCCTAAAAACAGAAAACATTTCTGCATTTTTTTATTGTTATTTTGAAATATATTGGGGGAAATAAGTCTTACAAAGTATTTCAACAACATATTTAGGATACTCAATCTCAGTCAAGATTTTATACCATAAATATGAAACATGTCACACATAAAAAATATTGTATGTGGAATACTCAGATTAAGCTGTCACTGCTTCAGACAAACTTCTGACTCCTTAATCTAAAATAGATACATCTACAATTATCTAACACAACACTCATTGTTTCCTCTATTTCCTATATAAACCGTGTTTCATATTTTATTAATTTACTTTTAGCCCTCTTTCCCATGAGCATACAAGCTCAGAGAGTAGGTACCTTCTTTAATTTGCAAGGTAGCCTTACTACTGAAGATCCAGTAGAATAATTCTGGTTTTTTGCACCCTGCTCCTTTTCTTTCTTTTACGTATGCAGAGCTTTGTGTACCTTAACGTGAAGGAAGGGAAGGAATACCACACATCCTTTTCCTATTGCCTCTGGTTAATATGGATCTGTGCATGCACCTATCTAAAGCTGAATCTGTGCTCTGGATCCCATTCCCTCTAATTCTTAGGGATCTTGTTTCAGCCTCTTCTCTGCCATCTTCAGCTTCCTTCTATAGCCTTCCTTTAATCAGCTGTAAACATGATTAAGCCAGTATCACGTTGAAAATAAAAATAATGTCACATAAAAGCCCTCCTGCTACTGAATTACCATTATTTGTCCTCAATGTAATCTAATTTCTTAAATTACTTATAATTGATGACCTCAATTCTTTAACCCAGTCTGTTTCTAATCCAGCTACAACTTGCTGTCCATCCCATCAACTGAAGCTCTTTCACCCATTCTTAAAGTCAATGAATATTTTCTTATTTAACTGGTATCAAATGTGGCAAAAAACTGAAAATTTTCAGTAAGAGAATAAGAAACAACAGTCTTTCTTAGTCTGGATAAATACTTCTTTGACTCAAGAGTGAAATATTATTTTTCATTAGTGTACTAGACACAAAAATATTCCACTTTGCTGCTTTTGCTTGGAAGTAATTTGTTGGCTATTCTCTAAAATGCATCAAAATATGAAAACAATCAACCTCTGGAAATTGAGAATGTCATGTGGTCTAACCTACTATACAGCTAAAATACTACACATTCTATAAGCATGAAATTTAATTCTTTTTAGTAATGGTGCTAAATTCATAAACTATGGTATTCAGGTTCATACACATCTGTCCTTTCACCTATGTTAATACACTCATTTGATTTCTCACTATAAAGTCCCTTTCCCTTTTACTGTAGATATAATAACACCAAAATGAAACAGATCAGATAGACAGTATATTGTATCTTTTAGCAACCTGATCTGAAACAATATGAAAACCCTTAATATACAATGACTGTTAACAAATTTAACAGCTGAATTGAAATGTTTAACCTACTCTTTAAAAAGTACATTATTTTGCATTTATATTATTTATATAGCAATAACACAAGTCCTGTAAAACTCAAGTTGGCTTTACTACTTCTATGGCTCTTTGACTTAATAGTTTGAATTCCTTTTCCAGAAGCTTGCTTTGGGTCCAACTTTGACTACTGAAAGCTACAGACCAAATCTTAAGTTAGAAGATAACAGGAATATGACCCATATCAATTCCCAGAAAACAGGAATATTCAAAGCAGTCAGTTAAAAAAAATTGTTTTCTGGTTACTTTTATTCTGAAATAGGTTATCAATTTCAGTCTTACATTAATTCATTTGTTTAATTTATTCACTTATTAAGAGAATCTTAGGTATAACTTTTAAGTTAGGTGATACTTCATGTCATGTTACAGTCTTTGTCAAAGCACTGGAGCAGAAAAATTTCAAAAAAAGAATCTCCTTATGTTATAGCTCTTTCAATTTAGTTTTAAATACAAAAAGTTCTGTGATACAATCCAAACAATTAGGATCTGATAAAGCATATTCCACAAGATCTCTCAAAATGGGTCTTCAAATAAATAATAATGAATAAATGTGCAGACTCAAGAGTCCGTATCACTTGAAAGAATCAAAATTCCCTCCAAAAAGGATTTTGCATACAAATACAATTACACACTTAATGCAATTCACTAAAACATCTAAGCAGAAAACCAAAAGGAAAAAGTATTTTATATATACAATACTAAACTACATAATTTCAATCAGATGATAGGGCACAAAATAAACTTAAAGAAGTTATAAACATATTTGAGAAAATCAAATGTAATTTTCTTACCCAAAGATGATTTTACTATTGATTTAATTCCTGCATAAACCAATGATCCTTTGTTGCCTGGAGATTTCTGATCCATATCTTCTGTATATTGCTTCATAAGTATTTAAATGCATAGGAAACACTAGTGACAATGCATACTATTTCAAAGCTAAATTTATTTTCATTAGGAGCCAATTCATGATGGGCATCCATGCAAGTTAAGATTCTATTCTATTTTCCTTTACAATTTGGGAGGCAGCAGTTTAAGTTCAAGAGTTTTGAACAATTTTACTTCATAATTTTAAAGTATCCTAAAGCCTGACTTGCATACAAAGGATTCACCATATTTATAGACTGATCATTCAGCAAACTTCAAAAACATTTCTACTTGATTTACCTTACAATATTCTCAATGCAAAGGATATAGTGCAGAGTATACCAGAGTGACTTGAGCTGTGGATCTTCATTTCCAGCTAAAATGTGGTTTCTCCAAACCTGCTCTGTATCAAGTCCATACCTGGATAAAGCTCGAAGGCGCATTTTTGTTGCTATATCTTTTTCTAAAGAATCATCATTATTTTCTTCTTCTGCACATTCATACAGATGACGACCACAAGCCCACATTAAAGATGTAATTGGGCTCCAAGCAAGGGATATCCTTTCAAAAACTGTGAAGTCAGACATTGTTCGGTTGGGAGTCACAACTATCATTCGATTTTGACTCGTTGGATGCCATGCAAAGGAAGCAATGTAATTGTCACAAGGCTGCACACTTCTTTCAATTATTGTGGGTTCAGTTTCATCGCCGATGGGAGTAGGTGTGTGCTGCATATCATACAGCCTAATAATATTGCTATCCCTTGTTAAAGTGGCAAGCAGACCAGTCCTAGTTGGACACCAGGCTACTTTTGTTAAGGGTTTTGGTTGCTCAGTCAAAGTCAAAACTGGCTTTTCAAATTTCCTAAGATCCCATATTGCAACCTGACCTTCATAGAAGGAAGCAACACGATCATGGAAGTATGGGTCTACTGTCACCCCTTGAACAGCTTTTGTGTTTACAAACATCTTCTGGCTTGTATTTCTAAGATCAAATATTGCCAGGTTACGATGCATACCAGCAAGGAGAAGTTTCTGGTCTCGTGGAAGCCAACAAAGAGAGAGACAAGCATCATTCTGCCCTAACTCATACAGTGGTTTTGTTACTAATAGTGTAGTTTCAGTTTCACCTGCTGAAAGTCTCACTTTTTCCATGGGAACAATATCAGGAGTGTATTTGCTACAGATATCCCATATTAACACCGAGAAGTCAGCTCTGTGTTTATCTAGACCAGCAGCAAGCCAGTTACTATCCAATGGATTCCATGCAAGGGTGTTGCATTGTCGTGCATGTTTTGGAACAAATTCTTTCCCTATTAAATCTTTGAACTTTGAATTATGATCTTGACCAAGACTTGTAAGTACAACTCGACCATTTGCTTGTCCAACTGCTAGGAGACATTCAGGATCATAATTGAGATACCATGCAACACATTTCATATAGGGTGTATCTGAGTTTATTGACAGTAACGTAGCTGCAGAGTCTTCAGATAAACGTAAAGATCCAGCTTTGAGTTCTGAATTCACAGTAGATTCCACATGATAAAGGCTTAGTTCTGAGTCACATACAACGAATCTATCAACCTGGTGTGGTGCCCACAAAATATCAGGTTTGGTACCGCTCATGTTTATTGATGTGACGTAAGAAACCAGTCAGTTCCATTCACTGAAAGCATTTAAAAATAAAAATGTTTAAAATGTCAAAAAAATACAATTCTCAAGTTGCATAAACTGTTCTGAAAGCCAGGAAATTCTCTATGCAAGTACCCTTTTTTTTCAGTAATATTTGTATTTCTCTACATTTATGACTTCAAGACAGAGTAGTCATTTAAAAAAGACCAACCACTTTCTCCAATAAAAAGCATTAGTAGAAATGTGAGAACCCCATCCTGGCTTTATTTCTCATGATCAATTATCTTAATCATACTGTTAGTAGCACCCTCAATTTATCCTCAGGGTTATAATAACTTCAGCATGGTAAGTAAATTATTAAGTACCATTCCTTTGAAAGTGGCATTATGAATCATGGTCTTAAGCAACAGTATAGAGCAACACAGTCCAAAAGAACTTTCTTCAATGATTGAAACATTCTATATCTGTGCTGTCCAAACATTATTAGCCACATGTAGTTACTAGGCACTAGGAATGTGGTTATTTTGATTTTTAAATTTAACATTCTTTTAATTTTAAAGATATTATACTATCTTTAATTTACAATATCAGGTTTCTTCAATTTTTTTCCTCTATTCAATTTTCAATTAAAAAGTAACCTATATAGCTAGGTGTAACCCCAGCACATGGGGAGCTGAGGCAGGAGAATCACCATGAGTTTGAGGTCAGCCTAAGCTACATAGTGAGCTCAAGGCCAGTCTCAACTACAGAGCGAGACTCTATCTTAGAAACAAAATAAAACAAGTAGCCCATAAAATAGAACAAACACTGCCATGCATGAAGTAAAATGAATTTTATTTGTAGCTCAGATGTATATTACTTACATTTGTTGGAAAAGCCACTGTATTAGTTGAGGGTTGTTTTCTCACTTTGGATTATATTTTCCAAACTTCAGTTACGTAATGTTCTCTCTATACCATTACTTAACACCTTATGAGGTCCATAAATCATGAGTATGATACACCAATTATATTTTTTAAACATACACTAATAACTATTTAAAATGTTTGACTGCATCCTATCTACACTAGCCTGGCGTGGTGGTATACACCTGTAATCCCAGCACTGAGGTGGCTTGAGGCAGGAGGATCATTGCAAATTTGAGCCAGCTTGGGCTACCAAATGAGTTCAACACTAGTCTGAACTATATTGAGACCCTGTCTCAAAAAGACAAAAAAAAAAAAAAAAAAAAGTCCCATTTATGACCAGTGGTATACATTATACTACATTCTGTGATACTGAGCTAAGTGATTACTAAAGTCTCTTCAGTTCCATAAACTTTGGGTAAGTGTTGATATGAACATACATTCTAGAAGTGTAAAGACAAACTAAAACTGGTATAGTAAGAAGTCATATTTTAATAATAAAAGCTGCCTACAAATATGTAAATGTCTATTTCTTTTTTTTTTTTGGTACCGGGGGCCCAACTGATGAACTTGCATTTGCCAGGTAGGTAGTTTATACCGCTGAGCTAAATTCTGGGGCCTTGAATGTCTTTTTCTAACTGGGGCTGGCCAGAGGTAGTAATTCAGATCAGAATGAAAAAATACATTTAAAATCTTCATTGCCACTGCTATCTGCAGACTCATTCTCAAGGGGTGAAAATATGGCTTACTTATTTTCATTCTAGGTAGCAGGCCTGCCAACTCCTAATGAATACATATAATACTAAGTAATTCAACTGAAATACAACTGCTTTACTTTTTGATCTTGCAAAAGTTTTAGTCAGGAATTACTCATCCAGGATTTTGTGGACACATATAATTTAGATGACCTGAAGAAATATTTTTATTTCCTTAATTCTTCATGAAGAATTCGTAATTCACGGTACCTTACATTTCTTCATTTCTTTTCCACTTTAGGTGTGTCTTTCCCTAATCCTAGATTAGTGGTAGTGAACCTGAAGCCACCCATGAGACAGCAAGCTCTTTGTATCACTGAAAGCTCTAAAAGTTCATCATCACTGTCCTAGACCAACCAATTATTTACCTTCTTCTTTCCTCCACTCAGGGTGCCAAATGCTACCAGACATAGGACAGTGTTAAGGCCCTGCAGACTTCGTAAGAATTACACCAAAACATTGTATTCCATTTATTTATCCTGTAACTGTTGAATGGGTACTATATTCTAGGTATTGTTTAAAAAGCTGGGAACACATCAAGTGAACAGGGCGGATAAAGTCCCTGATCTAATAAAGTCTGCATTCCTGTGATGAAGTACAGGTCAATCTGAAAAGAGAGGAAATTCAGGAATGAGGAAGACAGGCACTTCATGTAATAGGAGGTAGCTAAGACAAGAAAGAAAAGGTGCATCATTCTGCCTGGTAAGGGATCAGATCTACACCCTCATATACAAAGGAAAGCTCTTAACCAGAAATATCTTGAGATCTGGCTCCTTTTCCTATTTCACAGAAAGATAAATTCTTTAAAAATCCAGGTTTCCATTCAACAACCCTGCTCTTTACACTAATGGTCTAGGGCAATGGTGGTGAACCTATGACACCAGTGCCACAGTGGGCTGTTTGTATCACTGGAAGCTCTATAAGGTTCACCATCACCGGTCTATAGGTAAGAAAACTATGCCACATGGAAAATCCCACTTCAAATCACAGTGATACTGTAATTTCACCAAATCTGATTTGCACAACTCTTGATGGAGAAGCATCAACATTTCCACTAAAGCTCTGCACCTGAAGTATTTATATCACCACCCACAAAATCTGATTACAGTAACTCATACAGAATTACAGAACTTGAGAGTTAAAAAGTAATTAACAAATGTCTCTCATTTTGTGTGGGATTAAGAGGAAGACCAGATATTTTGATTCTTATCCAAGGTCTCTCAACTTCCCCCTAAACTGATTAAAAAAAGGAGCTAGGTAATTTGCACAGACCAATGCAAAATGCACTTTTACTAAAAAAATTATAAATTTCAACACAGTGATAGCACAACTTGAAATGAACTGTTGGCCATTCTAAATGCTGGGTCCAGTGCTACTGCTATACACAATACAGAGGGATCCTTGCTCATAAAAACACAAAACACTACACATAAGAATGTAGTAGAGAGCAAAAACAAAAGCACCCCACCAACCTGCACTCTTAAATTCCTTCAGCCACACAAGCTTAGACTCTAATAAGTCTCTAATATTTCAAGACCATAAAACAAAAAACAATCTATTGCATTTCCATTTCACATAGTTGTGACAATCCAAAGAAATGAGTTTTCTATAGGCATCACTACCATGCTCTTTAACAGCCCTGAAAATTAATGTTTTTCAAATGCCCAACACACTGAAAAATCAGGTGCAGAGGATGTGGAGTTTTGTAATAACTACGGTTTATATGTCGATTCTCACCTTCAAGTTTTAACAACTGCTCACTTCTCCTGATGGCTTCTCCCCACTGGAAAGCCTTGTGGTCTCTGTTCATTACCAACACGTCTGTCACACGTCTGTCCAACAAAAACATGGTGTGAGGCACATGATTTATAATTCTCCAGCAGCTACATTTAAACAGTAAAAAGAAACAGATATTACATTTAAAATATATCTTATTTTGCCCAACATGTCAAAAACATTATCCTTTCCACATATAATGGACGTTACATCATAACTGGGAAATTCAACTTTATTTTTTGGTGCCCACTCTCTTTATTATTTGGTGCGGATGCATTTTACACTTACAACACATCTCGACCCACGTGGCTACTGGACAGACTTCCGATACGCTATAATAATACAAGGCACCTAATCACACACTGTTTTACCCCTGCTGTCTTGTACTCGCCTTACCATGACAAATTCGTCTGCAACGACGGCAGTTTCAGGAGCATTCCAGCACTGCCGTCTTCGACAAGGTGCAAGGTGCACTGCAAATACTCAGATTTCTCTAGAAATACTTATGCAAAAGGCCTGCGAAGGCAATCATCCGCAAAGAGGTCTCAAGCGTCCTTTTTAGACATTTTCATCGCCGGCCTCTCCAAATCACAACGCTCGCCGGGTGGCAGCCCTTTCAGAAGCATTTCGCGCGGCCCTCAAGCGGGCCGCGGTTCCTGAGGACATGGAAACCTCGGCGCGACCGCCGGCTCGGGAGGCCGGGTTGCGCCCCGCTCCCAGCTGGCGAGGCGGAGGCTGCAGTGCGGCCCGGCCAAGGCGTCCCCGCGTGGCCTCCGACGCCTCTCCGGTGCCCGCTCCCGCCCCAGCCCCGAGCCGGGCCCCAGCCTATCCGCGAGGATCTCCCGGGCCCTCGCTGCCGCCCCACCGCACTCACTAACCTGAGGTGGAGCGCGACCGCCGCTTCCGGCCCGGACACCGCCCCTCCCGCCGCGGAGCGCGGACGCGGCCAAGATGGCGGCAGCCACGAGCTGGGCGGCCGAGGGCCCACGACCCAGCACTGGCCGCCGCCGCGCTTGGGCCTCGCAAGGGGATTCCCGCAGGCGAGCCCCGCCCTCCCCTCGCCGGGACTCCGCCCAGGGGCGGGACCGTCGTCCATAGCCCCGCCCCTCCGTAGCCCCGCCCCACTTCCCGGCAGGGTGTGGGAGCTCAGAACCTGGCCGCGGTCTTCCTTGCGTTCGCGATCGTCTGCTCGTCTGATCCATTTTAATTTCTGTCACAAATTTTTGAGGGCGATGTAGTAGAAAATCCAGGTTGTTGGGGGTCATGATGTATTCAAATACGGCTTGGACTCCTAGTTTGTACCTGGCCCTGCGTTGGAATGCTGGGGACGGACTAGTGACCTCGAGATACCCCCGTGGGGCTCTGGCGACTAGCAGGGCTGTTGGGACCTCAGAGAGGCACCTATTCAGTGGGGGCCAACAGAATCTCTCTCCGAGACCAGAAGACTGAAGATGAGAGAGCACCAGGAGAGCGGGCTGGAAGGGAAGAGCCTTCTAGGCCGGGAAGAGCAAGGCTGGTCAGCAAAGAGGGTCCAGTCCTAGGGGCAGCTACACGGAGGCTCCCACGGTTTGGTTTGCTTTCAGAGGATGCGGTTACCCGATGTCTGAAGATATTAAATACAAATTCCCAGAAAGAAAGAATTCATAACTTAATTTCTGAACGATGCAATGGAATCTCACCCACAATATGAACCATCACTTTTCCCAGGGCAAAGGCTAATAAGGTACAGGCTACATTAATCACTTTGTAGTTCTGAGTTACCAGATTGCGTACTGATGCTTGTGCTCAACTCCACCCGGATACCTGCATCATTCATCTGACTTCATCTCATCACGAGAAGCCCGAGTGCAGTACAATATGATACTTCTTAGCGAGGAAGCCCACATTCATATAAATTTATTAGGATACGGTTAGCCCTCTATATCCTCTAGCTTTCCATCTGCAGATTCAACCAACCATGGATCAAAAATATTTAAAAGAATTGTGTCTACCTGTTATCAGGTGGGGTAGGGATCTTTAGGCTTTACCACGTTCTTGTTTGTCCCGATTAATGAATTGGTGAGGACAATAGGTGGATATGAAAGATTACTGTTTACTTTAGGGTAGCAATAAGGAAAGGAAAAGAAAAAAAGGAGAAGCACAAAATAAGTGCTCAGGGAGAAAAGATTGCTTTGGAAGAAAAAGAGATCCTGCAAGCACAACAGACAAGAAAAGGCAGTGACCTGAAAGTCTACTGCTACTTCCTTTTATGTCTTCTCTGGTAGTTGACCCAGGTGGTCCCACTTGGTTTTGTGCAAGAAGACTAGTATCAGGTATCAGGTTTTGGTGTGTTCTCATGCCAGAGATTGGTACAGGGTGCAGGGCTCAGCTGATCCTGTGTCGGGTTTGGGTGCTGCCATTAATAAGCCTCCTCAATTGGTAGGTTGTGTCCAACAGTTCCAGTCACATTGCCATGCCTTGGCCTTCTAACTGGAGGTTAGTGAACTCCTCGGGGCTAGAACAAGGCCAATCCAGCAGGTATCTGGCCTTGGTGTTCTTCCCTGTCACAGCACAGATAGCTCTGAGAATGTTTCACTTCAGTGTTCTCAGCAAAACACTGAAACCTTGCACTTTTGATCCTATTATGTGCTTCCTCCCTTCTACTGTATATAAATAAAGATGCAGACTGGCTGGGTTGTCACTGCCTTTCTATCACAGAGGTCAGGTCCCACCAAGTCCCAGCTTTCCTTTTATGTGTCTCATTTCTTCTTGACCTCGTCACCCCTCACTCCCTGTCACCCCCTCAAGATCCCATTCCCCATGCAGGTATGCATACTACATACCTGTATTGAACATTTTTTGTCACTCCCTAAAACAGTATAGTATTTTGTCACTCCCTAAAACAGTATAGTATTTACAGATTCTTTATCTAAGACTTGCTTTGTATTAGGTATTATAAGCAATCGGAAGAGAGGCTGTGTAGAGGTTATGTACAAATATGCCATTTTCTGAGGTACTTGAGCATCTGCAGATTTTTATATGCTTGGAAAATATTATAATTGTTCTATTTTATTATTAGCTATGTTGTTGGTCTTACTATGCTGAGTTCACAAATTGGATTCATCATAGGACTGTATGAATAGAAAAAAACAGTATACATAATGATTGATACTATCCATAGTTTCAGATGTTCACTAGGGTATTTACAAAATATCTAAGAAGGATGAGGAAACTACTGTGTATATGAACAGAAGCACTGTGGAGAGATTAAAATGCTGTATTACACAGGCACCGGAAACCAGCTTAGTGAACTCGGGTGGACTTTCTCCTAAGGCAATGGTGGAGTCATTGAAGATTTTTAATGAAGAAAGTAATGTTATCAGGTGGTTCTTTTTAGAAATAACTTACATGTTAACTGTATTCCAGGTCTTTTTTTTATCTCAAACAAAGAATTGGATGAGACAACCAAAAATGGTGCCAAAAGTTTATTTGAAAAGTAGGGATGAGGGAGAAACTGACTCTGCAGAGTGAATTTGGCCCAAACAAGAGAGAAAAGGGAGAAGCAAAAACAAGTACACCCTAGATCTGAAACACAGATCTGAAACACAGATACTGTGGAGGGAACACAGATACTGTGGAGGGAACTAGATAGCCAGCTCTTCCTGGCATTCCATCTCTTTTATGCCATTCACACCTTGTAGGAACCTGTGAGAATTTCTACATACAGGGTCTTGACAGGAGGTGCTGTGCAGATACAGGGATCCTGCTATGACTCTCTTCCCAGCCAGCCCAGGCCAGGCCCTATCTCCTCTCCCAGCAGAAAGGCCAGTTTTTCCACAGAGAGCTAGAGGGGTAGTCCAGGAGGGAGACGATGGAAACTCAAATTACCAACTTTATGGAGTGGGGATTGAGAGAAGTTTGCAGCCTGGGTGGAGGGGAGGAGCCGATAGAAGATGGACTAACAGAGCTTGATGACTGACCAAGTGAATGACCAAGAGATAAAGAGGACTCTAGGTTGTGCTCTTGTAACTGTGTGGTACTGCCCCATGTGTTACCAGTGTGACACTTTAGATAGTTCCCTTCAGATGGCTGACAATCATTGCTTGTCTCTTCATTTAATAGCAGGTGGTCTTGGGTTTCTGATGGTGACTGGTATAAACACCATACTGGTTATCAAGGCAAATTGTTTTGGTAGGAGGATGAGTTTGGGGAAAACATTGCCTTTTCTTTCCTGCTGTTGGGAGAATGGAGTCTGAAGGAAATGCTGTGTAACTGAAAGAACTGACCACAGGATTCGTCACTTCAACACTGTCTTGCCAGTCTCAGTGGTTTTGGCCTGAGCCTTAAGCATTCACGTACCACCACCTCAGATCAATGCCAGTGTCTCTTTAGCCACGCTTGCCATATATCGTTGAAGAAAACTTTCCTTTCAAGTTCAGAAGACTTTGCCTCTTACTTCCAAAAGAACTGTTAGGTAGGACTCCCACATAGCCTCTCATGCCTTTCTCTTTCCCTCCTCCAACACCTTCACTCACTGCCATTCTTGTCCTTTTCTATCTGACATGGAGGAAGAGGAGGAACTCCTGTTTTCTTGTGAGACTTGGAAACACTGGTTTTCTGCTCTCCTGTGTAACTTCAACCTCTCCATTTTCACTGGTTCTATGTATATGTTTTAGTCAGTCCCATGCTCTCAAAAGAGGGAACCATACTTGCTCTAATTTCAATGCCTCTTCTCTCTCCGACTCCACTAAGTCTTTCATTGTCACTATGCCATTTGTCAGGGCCACCAATGACTCTGTAGCCTGTTCACATGGCAAAGCTTCACCATGACAGCTTTTGTTTCTTGACTCTTGAAGTACTGTCTTCACTTTGCACCATATCACTAGTCTGGCCTTTTCTGTCTTCTGATCCTATGAGGTGGTTGTTTTTCTGAACAGGGCAAGTGTGCTCTTGCCTCAGGCCTTTGTACCAGCTGCTCACTCTGCCTGGAATTCTCCATAGTTGGAGATCTGCATGACTCATACTCTCCTTTGTTCAAGACTCTGCTCACCTTTTATCAACTTAAGATACATTATCTCTTTACTTTTCTTGCCATTTATTTCCTCTCTTTTCTGGCTGTCTGAAAGTGGCAAAGAGAGATCCAGATCAGAAATGAAAACCACAAACTAACAAAAGCCAAAGCTGTCCCATTAGCCTAAGTCCCAGCCTTATTTGGGAAGCTAAATTGCCTCCTGTCTTGGATCATCTACCAAGAGACGATAATTAGCCGAGAGAAAATAAATTTTGTTCTTTCAAAAATCCATGGTTTACACCTCTTATAGTTGGTCAGACCCCTACTAAAACACAGAGGCTTTGCTTTATTCTTTGGTTAATCACCAGGGCCTATCATTGTACTGAGTATGTGCTCAGTAAAAATTTTATTGAATAAATCTTTTAAAAAGGTTTCTACTCAGACCCCTCCAGTTAGTGTTATTTGTTCTCTTCTTTTCTTCATCCAAGCTTTGTGAAAGTATATTCTTTTCATGTTGTCTCTAGTTCTTTGCATAGTAAATTCCCACTTAGGGATGTGACATTTTTTTATTTTTGAAAATTGATTCCTTTTCTCCATTTACTATGTTCTATATGGGTCACAACCTGTTAGGACTTTGAATTTCCTCCAGCACTTGTTACTTAATAAGTACTCAAAAATATTTACTGAGCAGGAGTAAAAGTTGTGTTTGTTGGAGAGATTAAACTGTACCAGAATTTAACAAACTAGTCTAGGATGTACAGTTAGAATTACTAAACATGCATTTTATAATGGATCCCAAGGTTGCAGTATTTCAATTTCAGTGTCTCTTTTAAAAATTTAAACATATACACCCCTTGCAGGCTGTTTAAGCTTCTTCACTTTTGTTGTGGTGATCCATGGTGGGTTTTTGTTGTGGTCTTAAAACAACAGAGTATTAGCAATCAAAGAATAACTAATTTCCCTTTTTTACTGTTGTCCCTGGCAGCCATTCAGTTAGTACTGGAATGTTCTGTGAAACTGGTGGCTCTGGCTCATCCTACTCCCGTTACTTCCACATGCACAAAATCAGTCAATCCCTTACAGCAAGGTTTACTGTTAGAGAGAGGCTGAGAATGCATTAAGCTGAAATTAAGCCTTTCACAAAGGATCAGAATGAAAAATCTGAAAATGTGTACTGCTATGTATATCCTAAACTGGTGATCTGTGTGAAGTTTTCTTGTAAATTCCTAAATAAGTTTTCTAAATCCATGCACTTCAATATTTTTGAGATTATACCTAATATTGTTATAATAAATTTACATAGTTGCCAAGGACATGATTTCTAATATATTTAAAATATTTACATTGTAAATAAATGTTATGCCATATTTTAAATGTACCTAAAGGAATTTAAATAGCTCAGTGAGAGATTCTATCATTCATTTAAAAATTTGTGGATACACTACTCTTTAATTGTAGGAAATTTTATATTATTCTACTTTTTCTCCTTAAACTTGTATTTCCAATCTAGTTTTGTCTACTGGATTATTTATTTGTTTAACAAATAATTATACACCATTTACAATGTTCCAGATATTTTACTATATAGACTCATTTAATGTATTGTCTCAACTTGGGTGTCCTGGGAACTTATGCGACAACAAAGATTGGAATACAAAGATATTCTACAAAGATGTAGAATATCCATTAAAGAGTATTTTGGGTACCAATGTCAATGGATGATATGAAAGAGAAACAGGATGGCCAGACAGAGAAACAGCTGTGATGTAATACCAACAAAGACCTCAGCCAACCCATGGAAAACTCTTGAACTCAACTCAGTGGTCCTTTAGTGAGAGCCAAGTCTTTGCACTAATCCATTAATGTGGATGTGTCATTGGATCTGAGCTTTCCCAATGAAGGCAGACTGATTTTGACTAAGGCAGTTTCCTTAGGCAAAGCGGTTTCCAAAGAAGGCCAACAGCTGAAGGTTGTGTGCTGGTAGGACTCTTAACAGCTGAAGAAATGAATCATTTTTTACCAAAGGAGGATCTAGAAGTGCAAGACAGATCCTACCACATCTTCATCAAAGCTTTATGAAGATGAAACTATTATTTTCCCTATTTTACAGATTATAAAATAAAGGCAGATAGAAGTTACCAGAGTTATACAAGATCACCCATTTCTTAAATGGTAGAGCTTGAATGCAAATCTAGACAATCTGGTGTCAGCGTGGCACTTCCAACCACTGCAGCATAAAATGGAATAACTATTTGAGGTAATTCTACAAAGCCATTAAATAATCTTTTGAAGCAGAATTTGGCAAACCTTTGGTTAAAAAGCAGATAGTAAATATCTTCAGCTTTGCAGGCTACACTGTCTCTGTGACAGTGTGTTAGTTTTTCACTATGATGACCAACTACCCGTGAAAGTCGTGTTATAGCTTCAGGAATTTCAGGCCATCATTGACTGACTCCATTATTTTGGGGCTAAGGGGAGGTGGAGCATTATGGCTGAAGGGCTCATTGGAGCATAGCTTCTCATCCCATGTTTGCCAGGAGAGGGAGAGAAGTAAGTAGAGGAGAGGAAAGAGAGAGAGAGAGAGAGGTGAAATTTTAATTTTGATTTCCATCCAAATGTAAAACAGTTTTAAAGTGAAGAATGTAACTGTTACTTTAAAGAATATAGTTGGAGAGATTGGGATGCTAAATTACATAATGATAAATACATCAGAATCCTATACCCACAAAGTTTAAGCAACAATAAGTTTCCAGCAGCATATTAGTCATTTTATTAACTGGGATAGTTTTGGGATGGTCATTACAATGGGGGTGATGCTAACTTTCCTTACTTTGTTCATTGCTTTTCTTGTCATGTCCCTGTTTCATGTGTAGGCAGTTTAGCTCATCTCTTCTGATCAAACCATGAAGCACTTAAATAGCAGCTAACAAAAAAAACTATCAAACTGGTGCTGTTGATCTTATTTAAACCAAAGCCATTTTACAGTCTGTTCTCTACCCCTTGTTGGGCAGGATTTGAATAAATTCCATTTAAACTTAGAAACAAAGGATATGGCTAAATTCTGCCAGTCTCTCTGCTCCCATTTCTATTGCTGTGGTTTAGGTTTTAACTACTCTCCAGACAGACAGTAGTCCCCCTAACTGGTCTCTGCTGTCTGTTCCTACCTGTTTACACTAATCCATTTCATTTGTGTGGCCAGACTGATCATTCTGAAGTACACCTCAAGTGATCCTTTACATAGAATCCTTCATTGGTTCACGTTACCTACGGATTAACATTCAAATGGCTCAGCCTGGATTTGAACTGTTAGTACTGTAAGTCATTATGGTTGATGAGAAAGAAAAGGTTGATGAGAAAGAAAAGTGTTTCAACTTATCAAATTAACTGTACAATTATCTAAAAGATGAAGACCAAAGCAGTTATACACACCATCTTCTATTGGTAGTAAAACAAAAAAAGATCCCCACAACCAACATTAGCAGGTAGTCCCAATCAGACTTAATACATTCAGAATCAGCCTTATATTGAGGAAAACGTTAGATTCCAGCAAAATCAAAGATATACGATTAGCCCAAGTGAATAATTTGGACTGTTTGTAATGTAATGTGCAATGTATACCAAGAAAGCCTTCAGACAGATTTGATGTATGTGTTCCAAATCCTGGATCATTAACACCTCAGTTTAGAAGCTAAATCTGAAGTCCTTGGCTAAATATAATTGTAACTCAAGGAAGAAATAGAAGAGGTTTAAAAAAATCCGAAGTATAAAGAGAATCACAATTAGAATCAGGGCACAAATGATGAAGGAACAAACTCACTTCCCAAGTTTTACCCTTTTGTACAAAGTGGTGTTTTTTTTTTTTTTTTAAATCAGTACCAGGTATCAAACTCACGAGTTCGGGCTTGCAAGGCAGGCGCTTATGCCGCTGAGCTAAATCCCCAGCCCCTAAAGCAGTTTTATAATCATTGCTTTGTTGGGTATATTTGTCTTCTTTTGAAAAAACATTTAAAAGAATTTACTACTTTAATCTTGAGAGATTCAGTTTGCAACAATGTTTAACAGTTTGTTTCAGAACTACATTACATTAGTAGATTTTTAATGTTTTGTTATGTAAATGAAGTATACATAGACTACTTCAGGTTTAAAAATAACATATAATAGACAATATTTCCCCCATATGAAATGCACAATTGTTTTATTTTCATTTTTTTATGAGTCAGCAGTACATAATGATTGCATTCCTTGTGGGGAGTTGGGACGTGTACACATCCTATACCCCCACATTCCCTTCCCTTTTACACAAGATCTGTCTATTTTCTGTTATCTTTCATTTTACTCTTTATTTGTATTTTGCTTCCTGGCTATTAAAAGAAAGTTATCAGTATTAGATTTTCCCCATTCTCCAAGATTTTCCTCCATTTTTTCCACACTTGATCACTTAACCCATTCTAACTTCAGTCCACGGAATTGTTCCCAATTACTTTCCCATAGCACTTCGCTTGTAACCTGCCTTTGTCCTCCCCCACCATGCTTTTGTTTTTTCTGGAATGTCTCCTTTTGAGATTTAGAAACACTTAATTCTATCCATCCTTCAAGATACATGCTTCCAGACCCTCCTTAAAAAATCAGCAGTTGCTAGAAGTAATGTCCTCCCATCAGTACTTCTTAGCATTTTTCTGTGCTTGTCTCAGACTCCTGGTCTATTTATACAGATAGATAGACAGACACACACTTTGTTATAATAATATGGTATTGTATTTCTACCATGAAGTCCTTGAGGGTGTAATACATATTATAGCCACCATTGTTCCTCACATTGATCTCTGGGGCTGGTTAATTCTGCAGGTCAGAGAGTCAAGAGGTGTGTCTGTCAGTAACAACCTTCATGTCTAGAGGAAGTCAGGATAGAGGTGCATGGTCAGAGTCTGGGCCATGTAAGGCCATGAGGGCAAGAGAGTCAGCTTGGAGGAATCAGTAGGATTTTCTGGTAGGAGTGAGGCATCCTAAGCAGAGAAATGTTGGAAGTGTTCCTTTGGGAACAAAAGAGTATAAACTGGAGATTGTGTTAGACACTCAGCAGAGAAGAGACCTTGCACTAAGGCTGACATTAAGAGAATGCTGACTGAGTGAGATATCCCCGAAAAGCAGTCTCCAGAGAATGCACAAGAGCTCCCCAGTGAGAAGAAAAGATCACATGAATACTTCCCCAAATCAGAGCGAGGCAATAACCAGTTAAACAGATCTTTCCTTCTCTTCAGCCTAGAATGACTTAAAACTGCTATTCATGAGTTTTGGGGAGGCAGCAAGGCATGAAGTGGTGACATGAAGAAGTTGGCCCTGCCTCCTGTCTCACTGCAGGCTGACAGTTTGAAGCAACACAGAGCTAAGGGAAGGGAGGACCATCTAGATCCATTTGGCTATTACGCAAGGTAAACATTTTAATTATGGGAATGAGGTCGTTTTTATGATGAAATGTGAAAGATATCAGTTTTTATAGCAAAGATTAACTCTGATTTGTGACTCCTGCCTGTGATTTCATCCAACTGGCCAGGAAAATTCTGTCCCTTAAAAATAGAAAGAGCACTCAGGAGAAATAAACTTATAATGCATCCTACTCCTGCTCTTTCAATAATAATCACATAGAATTCTTATGAGGATGAACAAATAATTTTATTGAAAATTTATTAAATTTATTTAAAATTTAAATCCTCCAGGGCTAAGAAAGGAACCCAGAATCTTGTCCATGCTAGATAAGGGCTCTACCACATACAGTCTATTGTAGTCAGGGTTCACAAGGGAAAGGATTTAATACAGGACACATCATTTATAGGATCATTATATAATATTCACCCAAAGAGTCAAATGCAAAAGAATGCGAAAGATCTGTCCACATACGAGAGACCCAAAGAATCTAACTCAGGGCTTAGATCCCATAGCACTCTCCTGCACGAGTCCAGCTAAGGGCCCTAAAGCCCATAGCAATGTCCTCCAGGAGTCCAGATGGAGGTCTCAAGCTCAAAACAATGTTTTATGCAAGTCTGTATCAAGGACCTGTGCTGGGAAGGCCCAAAGGTAAGTGGAAGCTAGAAAGTCTTCTCCCGCAAGATGAAGGATCTGTGCCAGCAGGCCGAAGGATCTGCACTGGAGCCAGGAAGCAATGCTCATGGTAAGGATCAGAGCTCCCCTGAAAAGAACATAGCATCCTCAGCAACAGCAAAGACATGAACTCCTCTGACAGTGAGAACAGCTGAGTTCATATCAGAAAAACCAGCACAACAAGCTTCTCCAAGAGAATCCACAGCAGACCATGTTCCTCTCCAGTTCCCCTTTTATGCCGTTGGCAGCAGTCCTCAGCTGGGTCTTCCACACCCAGCACCACGCTGATTCAGTTCAGCTGCGTGTTACAAGCTGACCATTAGTTAACTCACATCCCTAGCCCAGAAAATTTAAATCTTTAATAAATAAAAATATAAATCACAAAATATAATAAGACATAGACAAAGCATTATTTTTAATTTCCACATAGTTGTTAGTTGCATAAAGAGAGTGATCTTATAAAGAGCAAAAACCTGTAGTCTTCAGATTGTAGATTCAGTGTCCCTAAGACATAATGGTTATCTTGACAATTGTCAGGCAGCAGAAAGCTGGAGCAAGGGACACATTTTTAATATTAAGTAGTAATGGGAATGATGCTATATATCATGGGGTAACATTTACCATGATTATATAACTTAGGCAAAAGCTCAGACTATGAACAATATTGTTATGTGATGGATGTTTACATAGTGGATGCAGAAAACATCTCCTGAAAGCAGCTTAGTTGTTATCAATATGAAAAAAGCATCTTTGTAATTTTTTACATAATAGTTTGAAAGTTAGAATTCCAATCTACATTTGTCTTTTAATGTATCAGCCAAGGAAATAAATACACATATATCATATTTATTTCTTTTATAATATGCCAAAATACATATGTATTGAACATAAATTGAAGAGCCCCAAGGGACTGAATTTAACTATAGAAGCAACTGTCTCAGAAAAGAAGTCAATGATCTTCTGTAAAAAAGTGTTGACCCACTTGGGTGGCCCAAGGGAGACATTTGTGGGTGAGGTCCCAAGGTCAAAGAACAAAATTGTGCAAGACGTCAGTGCCAGCGGCATGCAGCAGAGCAGAGAGCTGCCTGTGTATTTATTGTTTAAGTCTTATGCAGGCTGTTATCTCATATTTACACTCTTACAGAGTGCCACAACCAGCATATGCGTTTTTAGGCAGATGCTCTGCCACTGAGCTATATTCCAGGCCCGCGTATGCATCTTTATCTGTGCTGTCAATGGTAATGTAACTGAATCCCATTGTGTGTCTGCACTATACAAGCAGGGTCACATCCTCAGGTGTCCTCAGACACCCCTGAGCTTTAAAGTAGTCCGAGTGGGTCCCCACAAGTTTAAGGTTTTTTTTTAATATAATCTGGAGCAAGTTAAGTTCATAGTTAGAAATTAAAGTAGGAATTTTTTTTTTTGTACCAGGGATCGAACTCCCGACCTCAGCCTTGCCAAGCAGGCGCTTGTGTGGCTGAGCTAAATCCCTGACCCTTAAGTAGGATTTTTTTGTACATGAGTTTTACAGTGTAAATTTTGTGGCTGGGCATTTATTTACCTTGCACGTGCATGGTTGCGGGTTCAATCCTACAAAACACGCCTACTTCTTTCTCAATAAATTCTGCAAGTCTAAGTGAAGATCTAAGGCATTTTATGTTAACATAGAAAGAGTTCCTTATATTAATGACCATACATGTTAAATTACTATATTTATTAAATGAATGTTTTATTGCCTGAGAGTTTTTTTTCCTTGTAACTTTACATAAATGTCTGGGAAATAAGACTCATTGAGTAGCTTGTAAAGAATGCCGATGTGTCAGCAGTTGTCTTGAAATTATTGGATTCAAGTAAAACCTACCCTGAATATTAAACAGAGTAGGATGGGATTACTCATTCTAATAAAAACATTGAGTCTAGAAATTTTTGTGATTCTAACTACCATTGATATTCCTATCAGCTTTTTAAAATGTTGCTTACTGAAAATTATTCCTTTTCACCTAAATTTTTCTCTCCTTCGCATTTATTTTACAACGTCATTGTTGGAGAATAGAGAGTATATATAAAGAATGAAATAACATGTAGTCACTTTATGCCTACCTATATACACAGGGAGATTGGTATTAACAGTGATCAATCTATCCAACATTCTTCTTCTGGGTTTGACATTAATTGAAAATATTCATGGCAGACAGATATGGAGATCAGAATATCACTATCTTGATATTCAGTGATGCTGAACATGACTTGGATTTCCCACACTTTAGACTTCGTGTAGTTCACTACGGTTGTAAATGGTGTTACTGACTGCCCCCCATCCTTGGATCCTGAATAATGAGGAGGGAGAAAATGAATGTAATGAGCATAGAACTTTTCTGTGTATAGAACTTTTGGAACACTAACTTCACTGGTTGAATGAAATGGTTGAATGAATGAAATAATGATTGTTAGATTCTCACCCCTGTTATTTGGGATAAATATAACTTCTCCTACAAGGTAGTTGAATAATGGTCAGAAAGATACCAAATATTGTATACTAGTAGAAGCATCATATAAATATGAATACAGGGTTGGGGATACAACTCAGCAGCACAGCGAGTTCCTGGCAAGCACAAGGTCCTGAGTTTGATTCTTGATACAAAAAAAAAAAAAAAATTGCAGGGGCATGTAGTTCCTATGATACATTTTGGAGAATTTTCAAGTTTTATCATAATTTTTGGAAAGAGAAACTTACTCATTTTTAATTTTTTTTTATTAGTACATGGTTGCATTACATGGTGATTACATTGTTTATCAGGAGCTGGTATATATACATAACACATCTTAATTCATTTTATGTTTCCCTCCCTCTCCCTCATTCTCTCACCCTCCATCTCTTGCTCCCCTTTTCATTTGCAAAACTTTTATCTCCATTATCTATTTGTCTTAGTTTTTTCTTTGCCATGACAAAATACCTGACACCCAAAGTTAAAGGAGGAAAGGTTTATTTATTTCACACTTTGTAGAGGTTTCAGTCCATAGTCAGCTGGCTCCAAGGCAGGGTGGCATGGGGGATAAGCCCCTCAGAAAAGAGAAACAACTGGGCCAGGGATATAGCTCAGTGGTACAGCACTGGTCTGAAAAACACAAGGTCCTGAGTTTGATTCGCTAAGAAGAGAGAGAAACAATCATGGCAGGCAGAGGAAACAAAGCAAGCAAACGATGACCACAGCTCTTTCTGTCCTTTATATTTTATCTAGACTACTTAGAGCAGGTAGCATTCACACCTATAATCTTAGTATCCTTGATTGCATCATGAATCAGTCCCAGCACCACACACTCTAGATCCAGCTATCTCTGAAAAGCCCCACTTATGACTGCCTGAGGTTTTGGAGGGACATTGAAACACAAGCTATAATGCTATTATCTATCTTTTATTTTATTCTTTAAATAAATCATGCAATATTTAAGCTCATGTGTCTGATTTATTTCATTTAACACTGTGGTCTCAAGATGCATCCATTTTCCTATGAATGACTCAAATATATCCTTCTTTATGGCAGGACAGTACTCTCTTGTACATAAATATCACGTTTTCTTTATCCATTCATCTGTTGATGGATATACAGGCTGCTTGCAAGATTTAGCTATTGTAAGTTGAGCTGCTACAAACATGGGTATGCATATATCACTGTACAATGATGTCTTTTACTCTTTTGGGAAGATATCTAGAAGGGGAATAGCTGGGTCTTAAGAAATTTCTCATTTTAGTTTTTTAAGGAATATCCACATTGGTTTTCACAGGGCTGTACTGGTTTTTATTCCCACAAATAATGTAGAATTTCATTTTTTCCCATAGCCTTGCCAGCAGTTTTTAATAATTTGATTTCTGGATGGTAAACATACTTTCTGGAATAGAATGAAATCTCAGCATTGTTTTAATTTGCATTTCTATAGTGGTCATAAATATTGAACATCTTTTTCATGTATTTATTGGCTCTTTGTACTTCTTCTGAGAAGTGTCTATTCACTTGAGTTGACCATATTTTGATTGAATCTTTTCTTTTTGGATGCTTCTATTTTTTCATTCTTTATATATTCTAGGTACTAGTATTTTGTTCAAGGAACAGGAGGGGAAACATTCTTTTTTCCATTCTGTACGTTGTCTCTTCACTCTCTTGGCTATTTCCTTTACTGCACAGAAACCTTTTAAATTTGTTATAACGTCATTTGTTCATTCTTGATGTTATTTCTTCTGCAATTGGGGTTCTGTTCAAAAAGCCTTTACCTATGCCTATTTCTCAGGAGTTGTACTTATTTTACTTCCAGCAGATGAAGTGTTACTGTTTTAATATTTAGATGTTTAAATATTATATTTAAACATCTAATATTTAATGTTTAAATATTAATAATATTTAATATTAATATTTAATATTAATAAATATTTGACACATTTAGTTTAGTGTGTGGTAAGAGATATAGGTCTAGATTCAATTTTCTACAGGTAAGTAACTAGTTTTCCCAATATCTTTTGTTAGAGTGGCCATCTTAGCAGCTACAGAGTACACAGTAATTTTAAGTAGCTATTCATTTTACAACTGCTGTTGATGGATGATGGTGTATTATATCACTACGGATATTATAAAAAAGCAAAAACAATACCAAACTCCTCCTCTTCACTTAGAGAGAAAATAGTAAAGAATAATAATGTAAGGTAGTTACATCTTAATACAAAACATAGTGGGTTTTGAGAGATAATTGGTAAATGTGTTGCTGAAAGAGTTCAAGAGTATGGAGTGATCTCTGTGGGCTGTGTATCAGTTAAGAATTATTGATCTTAAGTGAATTCAATCTGGTTTAAACTAAAAGAAGACAGAATCTGAACCCAAAGATATAGTTCATGTCCAGTTTGCTTTGACTCAGTGGTTGAGTGATGCTAATAGGGACTGCATTTTAAAAATTTTTTTCTCCTGTTCTGATTATCCTTATCAAAAGATGAACTTTCTGGTTACTATGAAATGGGATTTTTTTTGTGAGAGATTTTTATTTTGCAATGTGGCTCAGAAGAGCAAGAAATCTTTCCTAGAAATCATGTCTTCTTCTAAATGAGTTACTGTAGCTAGAGAATGAGATTATGATGATTAGTCTGACTCACGAGCCTTGGAAATGCATTAATACCTGAACACATAATCTAGGTAGATGGGTTAGTGTGACAGTTGCTAGATTTACATTATGGGCTATCAAGTTACATTTGAATTTTGGAAATGCAATGAATATTTAAAAAAAGAAGTACATCCTAAATATTGCATGAGATATACTTATACTAAAGAACTGTTGTTTATCTGAAATTCAGAATGAACTGGGTGTCCTACATTTTATCTAACAAATTTAGTCGAAGTGAATGATTATAGGCAGACAGTGGCAATGTTCACTTCAGCTAGAAGAACTAAGAAAGCTTGTGAAAATGAGAAAGGTATGGGGCTCCATGCATGGCTAAGATGTAGGAGTTGAGGGGGTAGGAGAGACATACAGTGAGGAAAGCACAGTGTGAGTAAAACTGGGTTGTAGTGTGGTCAAAATACAGTTCCTGACTAGAACAAGCTCCTCTCTGGCTGGCAGGGGTGGCCAGACTTGGAGGAGGGTAGACTAACTACTACTTGTAGACTATAAATAGTTTTGAGTGTCGATATGAAGTTTGAACTTTAGCTTGTGGATCTAGAATTGGCAACCTTTTTCTGCAAAGGGACAGAGAGTCTTAGACTCTTAAGGCTACTTGGAGTCTATTGCAACTATTGAACTCTGCTAGAAAACAGCTACCAACAACAAGAGGGCATAGCTAACTTCTAATAAACTTCTATTTCGAAAACATTAGTAGACAGATTTGGCCCTCAGAGAAGTTTGCCTGCATATGCTGTAGATAACGGGGACATTTACACCATTAGTTCCTACTGGTCCCTACTGTTGATAAAGTTGCTTTTGTCTGCAAAGGGCCCTTCTATCCTTGGAACTGTCTTGTTCTGTATACTCCTAATGAGGCTTTCAGCTGCAATACCACTAACACATACAGATGCAGACCCACAACTGGCTAATCAGAGAACACTATTCATGTGGCCTCTGTGATTGGATCACAGACATACACATGATCCTGGGTCTCTGTGCTACAGGCCTCAAGAAAGACAGTCTCTTACTTTTGGCAGGGAAGTTCTAAAACTGGAGTGATGTGTACCTGGACTGTCAGTGAGTAAGTTGCTCCATGCTTGGAGAAAGCACTGCTGCAGTTAGAGAAAAACAAAGACAACTATGTTTCTTGTGAAACAGAACTGAGAGATAGTCCAGGAAAAAATCGGTTAATACCCAGATTCAGTTATCCAGAGCTTTGTTTGTCCTGGGATAAACAGCACTGACATGACTGATAAACATGTATTGTCCCAAGCCACATCCATTGTTACCAGTCAGATTCTGCATTTTAACAAAATCCTGCGACTTCGTTTTTGCTTATTCTAATTTGAGTCAAAATTCTGTTACTAAGAGCAGAAAGGTCTTTACCAATCAGAATCTGCATTTAAAGAAGATCCTAATACTTTGTTTCTGCTTAACCTAATTTGAGTTTAGATTCCAGAAAGTGTCCTAGCTACGGTATAATGTCCTTGATATTATAAGTTTGGAAAGTGACCTGATTAAAACTGCTTTTTTTTCAGATGGATTTGGTGTCCAAGGTTGACCGCAGGGGGCGTGGCATGAAGGAATACAGGACAATAAATCCAATTGAGAAGTATGAAGTCCCGGTAGAATCTAGAATCTAAACTATGTCCTTTGGGGAGTTTTCTATGTCTTTGGACATATCTAATGAGTTGGTTTCATTGAGCCTAATACTTTTATTTACTTTTTCTATAAATATTTATTAATTTTTATGAGCATCTGTAAGCTGTTCACTATTCTGAGTGTTAGGGCCCTAGGGTAGAGGCTAGCAGACTATGGTTCATAGGTCAAATCACTCCTGTTGCCTATATTTATAAATAAAGTTTTATTGGGACATAACCATGCTCATTTGTTCACATGTTATCTGAAGTGATTTTGTGCTATGGTGGAAGAGTCAAATACATGTGACAGGTACCATATGTTCTGCAAATCTTGAAACATTCACTGGTTCTTTAATTGACCTTTGTGCTAGATTGATGAAATTTCTATTTCTTTGAAGCTACAAAGAAATATGATTACAAAGAAGAAAGTAACAAGAATGAGATGTCAGTGGCAAGAAGGCTTCTTTAAGGATACAAATTATGAATAATAAGGAGCCTCCTGTGCAAAGATCTGCAGAGAAAACTGTAAGAGCAAAGGTTTTGAAGTGGAGATAGATTTTTGGGGGTTAAGAAACAGAAATATAAAAACAGACTGGAGAGCAGACAGCAAAGGAGACATTTGCACAGAGCTAGTTTGTGTGAAAACTCATGGCTTGAGACCCCCTTAGTTATTCTTTGCTCCTCTACTGTACTTCCAATTTTTCATCAAAGTTTGGGCAAGGTACTCTCTTTGAAGGTTTCTTTTTGGATCTATCATTTTGTTATGAAAAATTCAAGCATACAGAAAAGTTGCAGCAAACCTGCTGCCTATTACCTAGATTCTGCAACTGACTTTTGAGCTATAAGGAATAGCTAACATATCTATCCACTTACTCATCTTATTGTTTTAATTATGTACTTCAAAGTAAGTTGTAGACACCTGCACGCTTTGCTCTCAAAACTTCAGCATGACATCAGTAGCTAGAATTTAAATTCAATTACTTAATTTTTTTGGAAAAAAAGGATGACTTTTAAGGAAATGGGAGTGTTCATTATTTGATTATTGTGCATCATATACATGTGTTGAATTATCACACTATGGCCCAGAAATGTAAACAATTAAACATTGTTTTGGGAAAAATCTGCCATTCCCCTTTATTCCTTGCCTATTGCATTTACTGGATTGAAGTGATTGTGCATTATTGATTTTCTAGACGTGCCTCACATGTAAGTAGAAACTAAGTTAATTTGTGAAATGAATTTCATCAGATGTTACTTAGTTTATTTCTTCATATATAAAGCAGTTTTATGAGTGCTTTGATTCATCTCCTCATTTTTCTCTAGGGAATTTGTAGAAAGTAACTTCCATTATACCTGTTCAACATGATAGGCTGCCGTGACCCATGTGACTCTTGAGGTTCTTGGGGTGAAGGACTGTAAGAGGATCAGAAAATAAAGAGACAAAGCTGGGGTCAAGTGGAGCCCTTACCCTCCTGATGGGAGGAAAGGAACTGCTCAACCACTGTAACACTTCTATTTATAGACTCAGAAGGACGATGTCAATTTCCACCCTGGTACCTAGCAGCCCATTGCTTGGATTGTCTAGGGGCTTAGTGTTCTTCTGGGCTGAAGCAGCTTCTTCTTGTGTCTTGCCCAGGGTGCTCTTTGTTCTTGGGATGGCCATGCCCTTGCCATGCTGTATCCCTGCACGTGTGATCAATTTTCAGCTTCAACAGCTCCCAACAATAGGTAATCAATAATTTTAATTAGCTAATGATAGTTGATACACTGACCCTCACACTGTGTTTCTAAAAAGCTCCACAAGGTGGTGCTCAAGTATCTTTTTATCACACTAGTCCTTAAAGACTCCTGGTTAATCGTAACTAATTTGTGTTAGTATTTGGCCTTTCTGAATTTGGTCAGTTAACATACTAGGAAATATATAACTAATGAAGAGTTACCTATAGTAAATAAAATTATACATGTGTAAATTTAAAGTCTATAGGTCTGGACATGAACAATAATGATTGTACGAAGTTTGTGTAGAATGTGTAGTTTTTAAAGAGTTTTCTTTTCACATCTCTATATAGTGTAAAAATAAAAATGATTTACCTTACATTCCTTGCACTGTAAACTTTGTGTATGAATGATTTATTTTTACCACACAGTTTAAAATGACAAAAGAAACAAACTACTGAATAGGAGGAGCTACATAATTTAGATGTAACTAAAACAGTGGTGATTATTACCTTCATCAGGGACAATGTCATGTAAACAAGTGTTACAGTAGACCATGGGATAATAAGTTACTTAATATTCTTTAAATATGTTTTTCTAGGAACCTGTTAATTGTTTAAAGACCTTCATTTCTGGATATTCTTACTAAATTTCAAATACCCTGACCAGAAAATTCAAATGACTAGAGTTTCTCCAAATTCATGCAAATGATGAACCTACCTACATTACTGGCTATGGCTTGGCCAGATGTCCATAACACGGACCTGAGGCACTGCAAGCAGAGTAATAATCCCCAGGTGCTCGCACAAAACTTCCTAAACATGGAGGAGAAAGTTCTTCTGCTGATTCAGGTCTCAGAATGTGTGTTCATTGCCCATGATGGCCCAGGGCAGGAATTAATATTTATCAGTGAGATCTGAGACTATTAAAGGGCCACATTAAACCCATATTTTGAAAACATTAGTTATTGACACTATACTCTTCTTTTTCTAATGCTCTAGCATAAGCTGGATGGTGCAAAAACCAATAAACATCCTGGAGCTCATAGGAATAATGAGAGGTGTTTAGTTAATGTAAACTTATTCCCACACTGATTCACAATTTGATATTTGGATGGATTTAAAAATGTGTCCTCTGTATTATTAATTATGAAATGGAAGAATTAAATAAAAATTATCTCTACATTAAGTAGAGTGTGAATCTCTGAGATTCAATGCTATTATTTGTTCCCAGTACAAAAATGTTTAAATACCAACAGGGTGTGGGGTGGAGGAATTAAGGAATTCATCAAGATATGGTATAACACCTTCTAATATCAGAAAGCAGAGTCAGCTAAGTTAAGAATAGCAAATATTTTCTCCATTAAGAGAAAGTTTAATCTTGGTTTAAATGGATGTACTCTTTCTCTTTTGGTGTGTGCAGCATGAAAAAATTAAGCATGCTCTATCCACTAAGTGAAAGGATAATTTAAATAAAAACTGAACATCCAAACCTAAGACATAGGCCAATACACTTTTTGATGTTCATTAGAAAGAAAAATTATAAATTTTTCCAGATAGCACCTTGGCTATTTGGGTGCAAAGTAATTGTTTATTTTTAGTAAGGAATAAATAACATAGTAACAGGAAATACCAATATTAGAGGAATATTTTAGAAGAAGAGACATTTAGTAGTTTTCAGTTTAGTGCAATGAGAACTTGTGCTGTCATTATGGTCTAGGTGTGACATACATGACAGTTACTCAAGCTGGAGACCAAATGACAGAATGAGGTATATTATGGAGTAAACATTATAAAAACGATTAATTGATTATAAACCTAAAGTTATTTAAAAAATAGCTCAATAAATAATAATAATAGAAAGGAATAGAGCACAAGTAGAAGAGCCAACTCAACTGGAATTTGAGGAGGAGAGGGAGAACTAGAGTCTTGCTACTTCAAACTTACGCAATACCACAATTTCCTAAATGCTATTTCCAACAATCATTTCTTTACTCTCTTTGAAACTTTCACTTTGTTGGTAAATAGAATGAATATCATTCTGCGGTTTCTTTCTCTAGGTTACTGACGAAAAATGTGCAAGAATGCCCAAATTACAGTCTTGGGGCAAAAGAGAGAATGAATTCCCGAAACTTCAGAGCTTTGAAGCAAGTGTTAGAATTTCTACTGTGTCAAGTTTTAGAATGAAAACAAAACAAAACAAAACAAAACAAAACAGGGACTTCTAACAATGAATTTTTCACATTTGATCAGAATGCTGTAGCATTCTCCTTTCTTCATTGGTATGTTCTTTTCAGCAGCACGAGTGTGGCTGAAATTGAAAGAAGTAAAATGTTACATACACTATGCCTTCAAAACAGGAGGGCTTTAGTCTATCCCTCCCTCTAGGAATCACCAGTTTGCTTCTTAGAGACATTATTATCCTGCATGACGTTAATTTGCTCCGGGAATAAGAAAGTCGACCTGGAAAAAAAGTCACTTCCTGTGCTTTGTTCCATGTCTCACACAAGTGAAAAGTGTGGCTAATATCCATGATTGTTTCCTGGGAACTTCCACTTTTATTTAAGCCTCTACAAAACTTCCTCAGTTCCTCAAAAGCTGCTCTGTGACAAGGAGACAATGAAAACACGAACGTTCATGTAGGTACTGTACTTAGTTTAATGATGCAATAGTTGTTACAAGTGAGCCTCAAGGGTCAGATAGACCTGATTTAAGTCCCATCCTGGACTTGTAGCTTTAGTATGACCTGGGGAAAGCAGTTGTCTCCATGTCTGCAGAAGGTGAATTCTTTATTTTTCTTTGAAACACTTTTATTTTCTGTTCATTTAAGAAATTCCTTTTAAATGTTTTTGAGATAACTAGTTTGGCAGGCAGTTGAAAGAAATAATGGAGCATTCTCTGTGTCCTTAGCTTGACCTCCCTCAATGATAACATCCTGTAAGACTCTAATGTAGTATTAGGACCAAGGTGTGGACATTGATAGTCAAGACACTGGTCCTTTCTGTCACCACACAGATCCCTCCTGTTGCCCCTTTATAAACATATCACTGTCTCCTCTCTACTCCCCCCCCTTCTTCCAAACTCCTCTTAACCACTCATCTGTTCTTCATTTATGATTTAAAATATATTCTGTGGACGACCAGATGAAATAATGTGTGTAAAGTACTCAGCACGGTGCCTCGCCCTTGGTAAGTGATCATGAAATGAAGGCTTTATTGTTACAAGGAGAAAAGTCCTTAAATGTTAAAAGGTTTTCCTAAGAAAGCTGATATATAGCCTCTGTCTCAGAGGCAGCCCACTAGACATCTCCTAGTCAGTTGTTGAGGGGTCAAGTGGTTTTCTTGGCAGGAAATTTTACAGTCATGACCTTAACTTATTAAGGACTGCCACCAGACCACAGAAGATAGGGAAAAAGACAAAGGAGCACCTATGGTGACTTCCTTTTTGGCATAGGACCTCAGAGGGTTGAACACTGTACAACTGCCCCTCAGTTACACTTCCTAAGTGGGAAAGAGTCCCATAGAACCTAGTGGGGAACCAAGGCTAATCTCAGACTACCCTTTCACCGTATAGTATATAAATTTTTGCTGTGAAAAATTTCAAAAATTATAGAAGTAGAAAGGCTAGAACAATGGACTTCTATATACTTATCATCTAGCTTTCATAATTATCAACTTGTTATCTCTCTTGAAAAGTCAATTTCTAGTCAGAGTCTGGTATCACTATTTCTTTACAGAGCTGTTTAGAGCTGTCATCTTAACATATGTTAGGAAAAGAAAAAATAGTAATCAAAAGAGAATGACGTGCCATGAGAAACAAAAACAGTGTCAATAACTGCTTAAAATGTAGACAATTTGCTCAGGTTATTATAGTGGTCAGGAAAACATACACTTAACTCTGAGAGGGTGCTGTGCCTTTAAGTTGCTTACTGATCCCACCCAGATCTTGCACCCTGGCCAGATGCCTGACCACTCTTGCTTTAACTTAGTCTAATAAGCATGAACCAAAGATTACAAAAGATCCAAAAGCAAAGACAATTTTTATTCCCATGGAACAGAATAATGTTAGTTAACTCCATCCTTAACAATAAATAGTCCTTGCTGTTGGCATTTGCTCAACCAGTCTTTAATTCCTGTTTGACAAGCTTTATAAGGTAAGGTATACTGCTTTGCTTTAATCATGTAAATAAGCAAGGACCATCTAGGGTTGGTGGGAGGTTAAATGATTTATGTGCTTATGCATAGAAAGCTTGTCAACATTTTGAAATCTTTGCTATTGCTTTAAATCAATTATTAGGTAAATACAACTAATTGTTAAAATTATAAATGTAAATTGTATTTATTTTTAATTTATAGTACTAAATTGCCTGGTAGTAATGTTAATATTTTTTGGGGGGGCATTTAAAAATAATAGAATACATTTTCATGATTCAGGGTTAATTAGAGAATATGATTTGGATAGTTTGGCAATTCAAAAAAAGATTTTATTCAGTCATTTTATCTTTATGTGGAAACAAGATGAAAACACTGAATAAAATTGGTTAACTCAATCAATATTCAATAAAACTAGTAAACTGAAAGATGATTTCATTTCTGAAACACTACAAAATATACTTGGGTTTATATATCACAATATTTATCAAAAATATAATTTAGGCAACAAAAATATAGCACTTGGCTAAAAGACCATCATCGTTTCTGCCATTAATAAAATTCAATTGATAGTAAACAGAGGTTTATATTTCTTTTTTTAACTAATATTTTAACCCCTTAAACCCATTATGTTTGCACATGCAATCTAAAAGAAAGGTGAGAATTATTAAAAACAGGAAATGAAACCCAGTAAAAACTGATTAAAAAGGGATACACTTTCATAATGCCAAACTAATCGAGGAGAAAGAATTCAGGAAGGCACAGGAACTAAAGCACTAGAAAAAAATTGTAGAAGAATGTCCTTTGAATACTATTAGGAAGCAAAAAGGGATAGCAAGAGTTTGGTTTGAGAGAGGTAGATTAAAAACTGTCAGAACAGATGATAATAAAATACAAGATAGGGTTATTGCTATTGAATAAATTATGTTAGTGAGTATCATTATATGGGGTTCAGGTATGAATTCTTGATTATATGCCAACCAGCCTATATGATCAGGTGCTTAGTTTAAAGGAAAGATAAATCTTTGTTTAAAACTAGAATTTTCAAAGACCTAAAAGAGTCCTACATATGAGAAAAAAGTGATTTACTTCTCAGGATCCTACATGGAAATCACCTTCTGTAGGTTTTTCAAGAGTTGCTCCATCATGTAGCTTATAAAATTTCTCTTGTTCTCAATGAAATTTAGTTCACTGGCTCTTATTTCTGGAACTTCAGAAATGTTCATTATGATATGAACTCAACCAAATATAAAAAATCTTATGTAATACCAGGGACATAGTGTCACTGACTTTTTCCCTTTGCAAGTGTAATAACACCTGGGGTTTTCTTTATATCCTTATCTTTGCACTGATCATCAGAATTACATTATTTGTTCTCTCTCTCTCTCTCTCTCTCTCTCTCTCTCTCTCTCTGTTTTTGAAACAAAGTCTCATTATTCAGTTCATGCTGGCCTTGAGCTCACTTATGTAGCTCAGGCTGGTCTCGCACCCACAATGATTCTCCTGCCTCTGCCTCCTGAGTGCTGGGATTACAGGCATGCACCACCATGCCTGGTTTGTCTTCTCTTTGGTTAGCAAAGGGATCACCTAAGGAAGGATGTCCTTTGTGTCCTTTCTATTTCCTTAGAGCAATTCTTATTTTTTTCTTATAAATACCCAGCTGTCTTTAGATGTTAGCACACCCAGTCTGAAGGTCAGTTAGCATTTAACCAATTGTACTTGATACATTTGCCAGCAGAGGAAGATATTGTACAGCAGTGAAGTTTTCCTAAAAACTTTCTGTTGGATAATGTTATCTGAGGAGCAGACCGTGACATAAACTTATCCATTGCTCTGTCCCCAACCCAACATCTTTGTTTCTCTTTGGGATTTATCCATCTGGCAAGTATGAAAGAAGTCAGTCTCCCGTTACCCTTCTCATTGCCTTTGTATGCATTTTCATCCTTTGCCTGGAAAAATCATGCTCATGAGTTCCCACTTCACATTCCCTGAAGGCAAGGTGCCAAAGAAGAAAAATGTGATTCCTTTTCCAGAACTCCTAGTCAATATAATTTAAGCACAAAAGCATTTCAAAACCATACAGAATATTGTTTCAAAAAAACTTTCCTCATTCCCATTCTCCTGGGTATACTGAGCTACCAACATGGCAGTCTTCTTTTGTCAGGGAATTTTCTAGGTCTAAAAGTAGTGTGGTGTATGGCTGAGCGTATTGACTGAAGAAGATGCTGAAGATTTTAATGCAGAATTAGAATTTTCATCTTTAATCTACCCAGAAAAATAATTTCATGTGGCCGTGGAGTGGGGTATTTCCAGACTGCCAGTTTTTTTCTGTCAATTCTTGTAGTGAACACTGGAAGAACAGTGGTGTTTTGGCTCTCACATTCTTTGGATATGCAGCGCTAGTTTGGTGCTCTGGTGGAGACAAAGTTTCCAAAGCAAGAGTAAAAACAGAAATGGAGTTAATGGAACAGAAGGGAAATTTAATTTTTGGCTTGTCCTCTGAAGTTGTATATATGTTAAGACTGAAAGGGTGGTGGCTCTCTACAACATTGCAAAATGTTAGGTTTCTCAGGAATCAGTTATAGTGCAAATGAGTGAAACAATCACGTTGCAACATGAATTCACTTTGGAGAATTCATTTTGGAAATGTCAAAACAGATGCTGGGTTTTAACCACATTTTCTATACAGAGTGGAACTGAAATGTACTTAAATGATTCTCCTTATTCCTTGCTTCTCATAATGTAATAAGAAATTAAGACTATTTGACTATAGTTATTTGCATATATAGAAATATTTACTAATAAGTGTTTGGTCATGGTGCTATGATTTTCTTGGATTAGAAACTCAAATTCTCAATGTGACCTAATCAAAAAAATGTTCAACTGAAATGAATAGACACTTCTTAGAAGTACAAATGCCCCATGAATACATCAAAACATGTTCAGCATCTCTAGCCATTAGAGAAATGCAAATTAAAATAACACTGTGATACTATCTTACTCTAGAAAAAATGAATCTCATCAAGAAATCAAATAATAGCAAATGCTAGTGAGGCTGTGGAAAAAGGAGCCCTTCTACATTGCTGGTGAGATTACAAACTAGTCCAATTACTATGGAAATCAGTATGGAGATTTCTCAAAACTAGAGCTCAAAATTGTATTTGACCTAGCTCTTTCCCTTCTAGGTTTCTTCCAAAAAGAGTTAAAGACTCCATGTTACACAGATATATGTGTATTCACATTTAGTGCAGCACAATTCGTAATAGACAACCTTGGATGTGGTCTATAAGTCCATTAACAGATGAATGTGTAAAGAAAATGTGGTATTTACATACAATGGAGTACCACTGTGCTATAAAGAAGAATCAATTTAGATTATTTGTAGACAGATAGGTGCAATTTGAGGCCACAGTGTTAAGTGAAATAAATCAGGCATACAAGTTTAAATACTATATGGTTTCTCTAAAACCATGAGTATAAATAAATTAAAGAGCAAAATGAAAGATTGATAAAGGGAAACAGGGATAGATCTTTTGAAAATGGAAAGGGGACCAAGAGATGCTGGGTGAGTGGAGGGGGGAATAGGAAGAGGATATAAAAAGAATTAAGATGTGTTATGCTCACAATGAGTGTAATAATTAATTATTACAAATGTACTAATATAAATAAACAAAAAATAAAATATCAATGTGACTGTTTTTTGGAAATGTGAGTGAAAACTTCTGTCTGCCAGTTTTTGACTCTATAAGATGGACATTTAAAAAGAGTACATTTATTAAAGTATTTATAACTGATTTTTCTATTTCAAGGTGCTTTTTCACCATCTATCATAATGTGGAACAGATACTTTACCTCCTTTCTCCTACTTTTGCTGCCTTTTATCAGCCAAATGGTATATGGACAAAGAAGAAAAGGATCAAAGCTAAATTCACTTGCAAGGAAGAATGATCTCCAGGGTAAAAAGGTTTTATTGTAGTTTTTATTTATTAGTTTTTATCCTGTTAAAATAGAGGTGTGTTTTATTATTTCTAAATGGCACTTGATGTACACTTCATCTTAACCAAAAGGGTGAGAGTTGATAGTATTTGATACAAATAGCAAACATCATACATACATACTTGCGATATTCTACCCTGATGTAATTAATACATCTTTCTTTTCAGGAACACATCAGAGATTTTAGGGCACTTGTGAATGTATTATATTGTTTGGGTCTCACTTGTAAAACAGGCAAGTCTAATACTGCCAATCTCACAGATAAAGAAATTAAAGCATAGAGAGGTTGGGTGATGTATTTAAGGCCATAAGCAGATTAATAAAAAACTGAGCTAGAATTCAAACTTAAATTATCTGTGTTCAAAATAAAGTTCTTTTCCTTTTTTGGGTATAATGCTGCACAGTTATTTTCTCCTTTGACTTTATTCTTCTTTTTTTTTTTTTGGTACTGGGAATCGAACTTACGACTGCACACTTGCAAGGCAGGCGCTTATGCCACTGAGCTAAATCCCCAGCCTTCCCCTTTGATTTTAAAAAAGTTAAGAGCAACAACAGCAATAAGAAAAAGCTGGCACCCAGTAATATGTACACAATATAAGAATTAAAGCATTGTTTATTTAGGCCTAGACAACTTTTCCTCATGTCCGTTGAATACTTAAAATGTGACACTCTCTTTTTCTCCCACGTGAAGTGGGTTTAACATTGAGACAATGCTGAGAAATATAGTTTGTTGATCTATTTGTATTTGATTTGCACAATGCTACATGGGTAAAGATGTCTTTGATTTGGAAAGAGATTTAGTTCTTTACAAACTGAGCCTTATCTCCAAAGTGATCTCTCATCATTTAGGGTGCCTGGAATACTCAACATACTGACATCTCAATAACAATGAGCACACAGCACACCGCACACCAAGTCAGGACCCACCCTATACAATGTTGACCCATGAGCAGAGACCATCTGTTGTTTGACCTTTTTGTTTCATTTCAGATTCCATTTGCTTCATAGATGTTGTCTTCATCGTGGACAGTTCTGAAAGTTCTAAAATTCTCTTGTATGATAAACAGAAAGATTTTGTGGATCACTTGAGTGACAAAATTTTCCAGTTGATCCCAGGTCGCTCCTTGAAATATGACATCAAATTGGCAGTCCTTCAGTTTAGCAGCTCTGCCCTTATTGTTTCACCTTTTTCTTCTTGGAAAGACTTGCAGACATTTAAGCAGAAGGCCAAGTCTATGAATTTAATTGGGCAAGGTACTTTCTCTTATTATGCCATCTCTAATGCTACGAGGCTACTTAAGAGGGAAGGACGTAAAGATAGTGTGAAAGTGGTTTTGTTGATGACAGATGGCATTGATCATCCAAAGAATCCAGATGTTCAAAGCATTTCTGAAGATGCTAGAATTTCAGGAATATCATTCATCACGATTGGACTTTCCACTGTAGTCAATGAAGCTAAACTTCGTTTGATATCTGGGGATTCACCCAGCGAACCCATCCTACTCCTGAGTGATCCAACTCTTGTAGATAAAATTCGAGATCGCCTGGTACGTACCTAATGAAATAGTTTTGTGTTTCTCATCATGATTTTGATATTTTGGTAATAAATTCTAGAAAAATAGATATTATTCTAATTGATGAACAAAATAGGATTCTCTTTGGAAACAGGAAAAAAGAAAGACACTTTCTAAAGTCTCTCTCTACTTCCTTGATAATTTATACCAAATAAATTGGGAAAATATGGGGCTCATTCCTTGACAAACCATTCTGAAGTTTATTGTCAATGCTGAGGATTTTGGAAGGATTAATTTGTAATCATACTCATGCTTCTGTTTAGACATCTAAAGACTGTAAACACTGCTGATTTGTGGTCAACTTGCAGACTGATAGTTTTGTAACTAAGTTTGTCTCTTCCCATTCTGCATCCACAGAAATATCTTTCACTTTCTTGTCTCACCTATTAAGTAGTGCATTACACTACTTATGCAAAATCTGCAGATTACTATTTTTAAATTAGCTTTTTTGGGAGGTGTATCAGGAATCGAACTCAGGATCTCACACTTGCCAGGCAGGTGCTGCACCACTAAGCCAAAACCTGGCTCCAGACTACTATTTTTAAAAGTTATCTCCTTGTTTTGCAGAGGATAAGAAGCCCATCTAATTTAAAATCATCAGTAATCTTCAGTTAACCAACAATTTCTCCCATCAGATCAACAAATCCCTCTCAATTGGTCTGGTTGGCTTTGTCTGTGCTTTTCTATAATGGCTGAACAGCTATATGTGGGAACCTGTCTTTGCTGCTTTGAAAAACACAAAGGGAAGCAATAAAAAAGAAATCCCTCTTCACTACATTTCTCAAGGAGAAAACTGGAGATAAGTTGGTTGATTTGTTAAGTGTTAAAAATTGATTTTCTTAAGAATATTGATTTCTTTGATTTCCGAGAAGGCAGGATAAATGTGTCCTGTAGTTACTAAGCATTTCATAGTGATATTTCCATATGTTGCAAAGAAAATTTAGGTCCTATTTCAAAGGTTGTTTTGATCCTCTTGTCCCTTCCCACATCTTTTTCTCAACCCTTATGCTTTTAGTACTAGTTGTTTGTAGAGTGAAACCCGGATTTTTCCTACCTAAGTAATATCATGCATTGAGTGCTTTCCACGTATTAGGTATCACGCTGAGCACTTTATATTTTTTATTTCATGAGTGTTTGCCACAGTCTTATAAAGTAGCAATTATTATTATTATAATAATAATTGCTATTATTAGCAATTATTAGCAGCATGTGTAGAAGAGAATCTCGGTTTGAACTTGAGCAGCCTGGTGACCCTGTGTGTGAGAAGAGCTTACGGTAACAGATGCAGGGCAGCCAGCTCCTTGTTTGGCCAAATGTGTGGGCTCAGGATGTTACTCCTCCCCCTAGGCTCACCCTCCCTGAGAGCTGCTGTCCAACCAAGGAGACAGGCTCTGGGCAGGAGACTGAAGGCACAACTGTTTGTTTCTGGGGAAACCAGAAAATGACCAGCAACAGTGCTTTTCCTTAGCATCTTGTGTTTGTTCACATGGGAGCTCAGTGAACAATCCTCCTCTTAGAAGGGAGTTCTGCTTTCAAAACACTTCCCAGGTCCACAGTGCTCGTTAGGTGCTTCAAGAATGTTACACCAAGTTCAATGTTCTAAACAGCAACCATCCATGATGCAGAACCTGATTCCTGATCAGATCACTGGAAAAATGCATCACCTATTTTTATTATTGTATTTTTGTTTTTTAACCTTTTATTTTGAAGTTATTATGTAATGAGTTTTCTTTTTTTTTGTTTTAATTTTATTTAAAGAGAAAAAAAAGCAATACAGAAAAACGGGTAGAAACAATACAAAACCTCAAAAAAAAAAAAAAACCCCATAAATCACTAGTTGACAAACCACATATTGTCCTCCCAGAAATAGCTGTTCATGTTACAAAATTAATGCATACAAAGTGAACACACAGTGAGGCTGCAAACAGAAAAAAAAGGATGGAATAAAGTCAATTGAGGCAGTATAGTGAAATTGGCACAGAACATCACAGCAGGTCACCAGGACAACAGTAACAGGCAACATTGTATACCTCGTTGTCTTCACAATAGTTGTTCTTCTACTAGGTACAGCAAAATGAGAGACATACACATTATAGAACACATCAACACACAGTGTTGAATAGAGCAACACCGTTAATCAGGACAAAGCAAAACGGCGATAAAAATATCTGCCTTCAGAGATAGTAGAAGGAAACTCCCCCGACTTGCTGTACCAAATATGGTCACCTGCTAAGAGATACCCAGATCTCTGGATCCCAATTGTTAAGGGGGGGGGGATGTGGTATGTTTCCCCCGGTAGGCAGCAGGCTGCTTACTGGTTGGCTCGGCCCCCTAAGTTCCAGCATGGCTCGGATCTCAGGAGACGCTCTTGCTTCTGGTTTCCCTGCCCTGGGGTGGCCGAGGCTTGCCAGACCACAGTCACTTTCCAGGGCGGCAGGCTGCTTACTTATAATGAGGTTTCAAAAATGTTGGTGAGATATAGTTTAGGTACAAAACTGGATCTTATGTAAAGTGTATGATTCTATGACTTTTGACAGCTGTAAATGCTCATGATATCAGATACCATCAACACAATTAAAAAACATTTCCTTCACCCCCACATGTCACCTTGTGCCTCTTGGTACTACACATTTACCTTACTCCTGAGCTACTGATATGACTTTTGTACTCTAGATTAGTGCACACTATATAGAATTTTATATAAGTAAATTTAAAGAGTATGTATCATGCTTCTTTTACCCACTGCAAAGATTTGAAATTAATATGAGTTGCTTATAGATCAGCAATGTGTGTATTACTGTTTATTGTAGAGGAGAATCTGGTTGAATTTAATAGGCATGATTGCTCAAATTAATAGACTGTACAGGAGCCAAGATAAATCACACTATCAGTGTATATCCCTTTTACAGTTCTAGTAGGAAGTATCATGTAAGCACCTCATGAAAACATTTCCATTCTGAATTATTCAAGAGGCACAAAAATTCTCAATGAAGTGAATGTGTGAAATGCTCTTATCATTAGTTTACTCTGATTTACACAATAGTATTGAAACATCAGAAGCAAACGCAACTCGATGTCTCAGATGTACTACTTGGTCTTTTAGAAAAGTTAAACCCCGGCCCCAGACTACTAGTTTTCAAAGTTACCTCCTTATTTCTCAGAGGTTAAGAAGCCCATCCAATTTAAATGTGTGAAAATTAAAAAAAAATTTTTTTTCTCTATTACCGTTAATGTAGTTATTTAAATAACCTTTATGGGAATACAGGTTGTGACAAATGAGTCTCTTTTTCTGAAGATTTCTAAGAAAAATAAAAATTTATGATATTACTCCCATCAGGAATTAATTTGGTAATTTATCATCTTTAGAGCCATATGCTTTACTTTTTTAAAAATTAATTATACTGCCATTCTCATTTTTCAAGGCTTTCTTTAGAGTCTTATTTCTGTTTCTTTTTCAATTATACACTAGCAGTTTTGCTTTTATGTCAAGCTGAAAGGGTTTTGTTTTCTGGTCATGGAATTTGTTATCATTGCCCACTAAGTCCTTTACTTTCATGCTATTTGCTATGGTGCTTGTCACTTCATCCCTTTCTCACATTTTCTTAAACTGTCACCTAGCATTGACTTTATACTCTCAAATTTCACAAATCTAATGGTTTCACTCTTTCTCCTTTGAGACGTACAACACCATAAATCTGTGAATCTTTTTGACAAAGTGCACCTTTTGCTCTAATGATGACATTTCTGTGTTTGTGCTCTGTGTTGGAATTCTATGATCCAACTAGATCATAAGAGAACAAGCTTTTCCCTCTGACTTGGACCATGGGCTCTTAGCTGCTGTCTTTACAGCCTGACTCTATTGCTGCCTACACGGAGGCCCTCACTACTTCCTAAGGCATCCAGCTCAGTCCCTGTGGGGACTTCTGTCCACTCCCATTAAATGTCCTTCCTCATTGCTTCCTTTGTCTTATTGTCCACTCTAGTCTTTATGACTTTTCCTCATAAACTCTGACATATAGAGTAGCCTACCAGCAATGAGTTGATCTTTTGCAAATTGTCCAGAAATCCCACCAATTCCGAGAAACCAGCTTGTTACTGACTGCTCCATCTCTAGCCCAGGACCTTCTTCCTACGCTGCTTTGTGTGGTCCTCTGTCCCTGGGGCTTATAGGCTATAAGTGACCTTAGGCATGGTACTTTGTTCTTTGTGTGAAACAGTCTTATCCATTGTGTAGTTTTGGGTCCAGTTTTGTTTCCATAGAAATATAAATTGCAGCACACATAAAATCAAATGAGTTTCAAAAATAGTTATTTGTATTGTGGTTTTAAACTTTATGGCACATATTTTTAAAGAGCAAATGAAGCAAAGCAAAAATTTAATTTTTAAGGGAAGAGCTGAAAAGAGTATAAAGTTATATCAAAGACAACACAGAAAAGTAAATTAATGAATTTAAAAACTGATAACGATATTGGTTATTTTAAAAGTGTAAAGTGACAGAACTTGGAATTTTAAAAATTTCAGTAGTTTTCAAATATTATAATTTTATTTGAATTATTAGAACTTTTAAAAGTCACTTCTTATGAGCTCCTTTTGAGTTTCTTTCTACATTTTCCTTCCTCATGGTAAACAACCTTCTGATGCATGTTTTAAATATTTTCAGAATTCTGATTATATTGCACATGTCCACCTGCAACTTGCTTTTCCACTCAATGTTTTTAAAAATTTGACTATGTTGAATTACATAGATCCATGCATTTACTTTAGCTGCTGAGTAGTATTTCATTTATTGATCCATTCCTCTGTCGATGGATGTTTTAATTATTTTGAATTTTTTACTATTAATAGGTATTGTATTCTGAGTAACTACTTTGAAGATAATGATACACAGTGTATGAATGACTGTTATTCTATAATTATTTGGTTATGAAATTTTGTTTTATGTTTTCATAAAAAAACATATCATAAACATGGGAACTTGTTTGCAGGGGGGAAACGCCATGAATATTGAAATGTACAAGTACAAGACTATTTCTAGGGTTTATCTGGAAGGGATAGATGAATACAAGGTGAAAATGGGAATTGTCTTGGCAGCCTAGAGATAAGGCAAGCACATTGTAAGTATTTCAGGCAGCACCGAACATTGTGTAGAAGGGCTGTACAGTTTTATACGGAAACCTCCATGTATCTGAGTTCCCATTTCTCCATATGCCCTACTAGCTCTTAAAGATTCAATTATCTCATCCGTTTCCAGCCTGGACTTATTTGTCAAGGAATTTAAAATCATATTGGAGAGGTGATAGACAAGACTTGAGTTGTTATAAATAGCACCTATGGTTAGAGTTTTGTGAATGTGGTCAAAATTTCCCCTTTTCATATAGTATATGAGAAAAACTACCTGTACTTGCCCAAATACACATGACTTATTATTGGCTGAAACAGGATGAAAACCCACGAGGACACTTAATTCCTACTCTAATTTTCCCCTGTGAAATTATTAGAATCTCTTAAAACTTCTTGCTTTTTTCTCTACCTTATTTTTAATTTGCATGTAAATAGAGACAAAGCAAAAAGCTAAACTAAAAGGATACAGAGTTTTCCATATAGATGCACACTCTGATTTATCTTTGATTTCCTTGTAATTTTTAATATCTTATAACAAGTATTAAAGGGCTTTTCTCCTTCAGATTTCTATTTTAACATATGTAAGCTACCTCTGAATTCAATCCTTAAATTAGCACATAATTTTTGTCTCAGGAAAGAATTAATCCCATCCATTAGCACTGGTTAATTTCCTTTTCACATCGTCTTTCCGTACAGTGTTCATTGCATTTGTCAGGCAATAACATCGCTGAGCTGCAGCACCTAGGGAAGCCTATGTGCTGAACAAAAACCGGATCACAATACTTCTGTAAACTTGTGCATTTACAAGAATTTTGAGAAATATTCTGGTTAATTCATTCCTGTGTATGTGAGCAGGACGTGGCCCCATAGAATTTCAGGAGATTCTCCCCAAATGTGTGACCGCAGTCAAGTCATCACTGCAGCTCCAAATCTGCTGCCTTATTATAAAGTGAGAGATTGGACCTGCTCAACTTCTCAGGCCATGAATATAATAAAATATATTTAGTGTATGTTACATATGTATATATTTCGTAATGACCATTTTTTACTATGAAAGATATTTTATTTTTCCATCATATAAAATTTCCCCTGAGGTGGCAAGTTATAAATATATGTCTTCTTTACATAGTGCAAACTGCTACACACAGTTCAGATTTTCTATAAAATACTTTTAAAATATTCTTAAAATTTATTTTTTAATTAAAAATTTTTTTTGTACTGGGAATCGAACTCAGCTTTGTGCTTGTCAGCAAGGTGCTGTGCTGCTGAGCTACATCTCCAGAAATATTGTTACAATTTAAAAACTGAGTTTGTTTCTTATGTCAAACTTCTAAAAATACAGTATTATATTTGAGGCTCTTAAAATTTTAAGTAGAACATGCTTCCTTCTGAGATTCTAGTAATTGTAATCTTTGTCTTCCATGACCTAGGTCATTTAAAAAATGCCATGAGGCTTTCTAATTTTCACATTTTGAGATGTAATAATATTATTAAGGCCCACTAATATTTTGTGAAGTTATGACTCTAGAATTAATGTTCTAAAGCTAATATAAATGGGAAAAATAGAAGATAAGTAAATACACAATTATTCTGTCTCAATCTTTGCAAGAGTGAGAACTTCTTCTGACTAGCTAAGCTTGTGGCTAAATTATGGACATTATACAGCTACTAAAAACACCCAACAAAAGATAAAACATAGAATGTAATAGGATAAGATTCATAGAAAACACAGTGATTTTTAATGTGATCCTTTGGGTCTCCTGTTAATACATGGCTGAGAGCATTCCTTGAGTGGTTGGTAGGCTTTATTGCTTTTACAAGGTTAAAAGACTGAATTGCTTTTCTTGTTGGAAATTGCGTATCTCATAGGGAATAATTAAGACTAATAAGAAACTAGAAGCAGAACCATTAATTGAGTTAATGTTCATTCTTTTTTCTCTTATAGGATATTCTGTTTGAAAAAAAGGTAAGCACCACCTGTGTTGCCTGCAAAGAATTACTCTAAAAGCTTGTATTATTGAATCAGCATTATAATTCATATTAGAGGATAAAGTGTGACTAAATAAAAATGCTTAATTCTTTTTAATGTGAGCTGCTGTTTTTTAGGTAGACATCTGATTTTTTTTTAAATGTCACCATACACACTGCAGGCTGGAAAATTTAGAAAATATAAGGACTATTTAATGAATCAGGAGGTGATTTTAAAAATCAGTGACAACCAAATGGCATAGTATTTGCTTACTTTGATATGGCTTCTTTTATTCTAAGCATATCTCTGAAACTAGCTTCTTACTGAAGGCTTCTATTTTATGAAACCTTCTTGGTGTTGGTCTTGATTAGGCTAGCACTAAAAGACAAAGTTGAGTCGCCTTACTGCACACTATTGAGGTTCACTTTAAGCTTATTCTTTAGAAGAAAAGGAAGCCTAAGAGTGGCAGCCAGAGCACATGGCAAAAAAGCTAGCCCACAGTGATCAGTTGGCTAGGATTCAGCGGATCATGAATTTGCCAAGAATTTCTGAGCTAGACAGGCATTTCTTAAAGCAAAAAGTTTTGAATATCTGAACTTTGTTCTACAAGCTGCCTTGTAAACATCATGACATTTACAAGCATTATTCTATAAAATAATAGAAATCCCAACCTTGTCAATCATCAGGTTTAATTGAGTTGTACATGGTCAGTTGCACCATTATTTTATGTACCATCAAGAAAGGAAAAATCCTTGCCAATTAAACTGTGATGCAAATACTTTCTAATTCATTACAACTTTTATTTTGTACTTATGGAAAAAGTCTCTGTAGATTTATTTAGGTATAGTTTTTATTTTTGAATTCCTTTAGTGCATACATGTAAGTGCAAATATAAGCAGAATAAAGTGATTATTTCTAAAACTTCACAATGGAGCATACATCTTCTGTATCACTTTTTGTGTGAGTTGGTGATAGCCTTGTTTTTTCACACAATACACTAGCCCCTGCACCATCAAAAACATGTGATGCAGCATTTGTTAAGAGTGCTCTGGGATTTTCTTCCATTTTATTTTGTTTTGAAGTATGTGTGCAGAAAACAATGGCTTCAACATGTTGAGAGTTGTTAGACAGCTATTGGAAGACTCATTCTGACTTCAGTGATGTTAGAATGAAAAATGTTTATCTTACTTTGGATAAAATATAAGTCAAATGTTTTATTTTGCCAAGTAAAGAGGAATTTAATATTTTTGTGTTATTGAGCTTTGATATGTTAGAAAATAAAGCATAAATTTTAAAGTCCACTAAAATTTTTTATTTTTATATGTTAACTGTTCTCTGTGTCTATATATATATATATATGTTTTGGTATAAATCTATTTTATCTAACTATCACAAGATCTAATAATACTTTAGTAGCTGGAAGTTACTAAACCAAGTTTGCCTGGAATAATTTAATAGAGACAGCAAAATATCCATACACTAACAAGGTGAACTTTCTCCGGGTGTTCCAGTTAGTTATATGCCAGATAAAATTTGAAATGCTACACTATACTGTATGTCACTGTGGATTAACACTGTTTCCTCTCCTCATCTATCCAGTGTGAACGCAAGATTTGTGAATGTGAGAAGGGGGATCCAGGTGACCCAGGGCCTCCTGTGAGTACGTCATTCTTCGAAACTTACGGCTGAGGAATGCAATGATAAAAAAATAATGGAGTTGTTTTCAGCAAGGACTTTTCAGTGTTGTTCCTTATTTGATAATTGGGGCCAGAATTTCTCAAAACTAAAAAAGAATGCAAAGTCATCGATGCCTTAGGCAAAGCTTTATCCCGTTAGAAACAAGAGACACAGTTCTCTCTTGCAGTAGCAACACCATGTGGCCGCATGAAGAGGATGCTGATGAAGGCACTATGGGGTAAGGTGAAATCTGTGACAGTGGCAGGATTTACTGTGATGATTCTGTGTATGGTAAGATCACCCCCAAAGGAGTTCTTCCTTTACATTCTAGCCTAGTGCCTGGTGGGTGCTATGTTTGTAGTTAGAAGGCATCTGAAATGACATCAGGACTCCTGGAGAGTCTGAACAGCCCTCTGACAGATAGAATCAGAAAGCACCCCAGCTATTCATTCAGCATTTCATTTATTTGTGTGATTTGAAACCTTATCTATAGAGTTCCGAAGTGTGGGGATGATGTTCCACAAGTTGTGTAGATAAACTTTGTGAACTAATGCTTATATTTGGAGACAGGCAGGTGAATGTTTTCAAGTACAACACATTTTATCTTGGGACTTCAGACCAAAGCCAATACTTTTTCAAGCCACTCCACTAAGCAAGGTATTAAAGAGTAGGGAAGATTGTCTTTTTTCCCCTTGAAATAAAATTTAGGAATATCGTATGATATTGTAGCAGCCATAGAGTTGATTTTGACTAAAGCAAAGATTAACCTTCCCTTCCTGTTAAGTCTTAGTTTATACTTAATACACTAAGGTATTGCCAAGTGAAGAAACAGTCAATTATTTTTTAAAACAAAGAGTGACAATAAGAAAGAAAAATTGCTGAGCTAAAGTGTCACAAATCATTCAGTACTGTCCTGGCTCTATAACCCATAAAGCTGGTGCTTAATATGTGTTGAGCACCCCTAAAAACAGTTCTCAGAAAAGCAAGCTTTTTGGTGACTTGAGAATAGGAGGGCAAAATGCCTTTTCTAGAACAAGATAGGAGTGTTCCTTTTTTCCATCTGTAGAGAGTGTCTCCTGGATATTGGAACCTCTTTGAATGAAGCTAGGCAAGCAGGCTTGTACCTTTTAAAAGTTATGAAGTGTGTAGGGTTCAAAATGAAGTCAGGATAGGAGAATTTCTCATCTTCCTACCTGTTTGGTCATTCTTTTGGGTCTTGGTATGAGCTTAATGCTTGCAAAGAATGTGAATAGTAAACGTTTGGGGAGAAGAAATAATTCGTGGTAAGAGAAAAATATCCTCTTTTAGTAAATCTAGTGAATTTATCTATTCAAGACAGTGCAGTTTTCCTAGTGCTGTAAAAGGTAGAAAAGAGTTTAATATCTGTTTGATGGGTCAAGGTTTTATAATATTCCTTCAATTTGTGGATTGTAGTTAATCAGAAGTTATTATAAATATAGAAAACTAATATAACATTTGCTCAAGATAATTTTTTTGCCCTTTAAATTCAGGGTACACACGGAAACCCAGGTATCAAAGGAGAACGAGGACCAAAAGGAAACCCGGTAAATGAATAAACAACTTTCCTCTAAACCAGTAAAACTAGATTTCTTTAAATAATAGGGATTAAGAAGATAAAATATAGTGGTATATAGCAAGAATCTGATAATTTTTGTGAAGAATATAGCATATTCACTTCCTAAATTATCTATCTTGTTTGCACTAACTTGCATTTACAAATTCTGAATAACATGAATATTTCACTCAGGAAATTTAGGAAACCTAGGGACATTGAATAAGTGGAAACTGTTAGTTAAATAATAGGGATCCAAATAATTTAGTACAGTTTTTCACAAACCACTAATTCATGAACCACATCAGATCTATATTGGTACTCATGCTTTTTTTTTTTTTTTTTTTTGGTACTGCGAATTGAACTCCTGACCTGGTACTTGCCAGACACGTGCTTGTGCAGCTGAGCTATATCCCCAGCCAATACTTGTGGTTTTTTTTTTTTTTTGGATCCACTTTATAAATAATTGACCTATCATAATAATATAAAAAAAAAACCAAGTGATTTCCCAGTCTTAGAACATCTCCCTGGTTTTTTTGTATACATATCAAAAAAATCATAGATTTAAAAAAGTTACCTATTCAGACTACTTTTGGGATAATAACATTCCAAATTTAAGAAAGACTGAAGGAATCACAAGGACAGAGATTAGTAGATATAACTATGTGAGAATTGAGCACAGAATTCTGTACAATAAAAAATAATTAAAATGAGGAAGACATATGGGGGTTGTTTGTATCAAGTACAGTAGAGACTGTGTTAATTTCTGGAGTACATAAAAACCATACAAAATTGGTGAGAAAATATCAAGCTACTAATAGTTAAATGGGCAAAGGACACAAATAAATTTCAAAAGATGAAAATGAAACAAAAAAATAGAAAAACATTTAATTTCATTAGGTAATGAAAGAAATTTAAATTTAAATAGATACAACAGCTTTTAAAACTAAATATTTACATTCTAGAAACTTTGGAATCCAGTGGGTTTTTACTTAAAGAAGTAGTTTTCTAATTTAAATAGTTTGTTTTTGTGGATTTCAAACTTCTAAAAAGCTTCTTATAGCAATTAACAAAGGAATTTAAAATGGTAATAACGAGTGATAGTGATGTGGTAGTGAAACTGATTTGCTCTTCACTGCAAAAATAACTTGACAAAAACATTTTGGAAAGCAGTTTAGGCAATACAGTAGAGGCATACAAATACTTGAGACTTTAACCCAACCTTATTTCTGAGAATACTTTTGGGAAGGTAATGGAAAATATGTTATAGGTATGAATAGGTATGAAAGCTTTTTTTTTTTGTTTGCTGTTGTCTGCCTGCTAAGGAATTGTTTAGTCTTCTTGGGTCACTCTACCGCACACACACAAACACACACACTTGACCCATACTGACTCATTCATCTTTCGTAGCTCTAAATTGATGCCATTATCCTTTCTGTTGTGTTAAACACTTTTTTATTAATCAATGTGCACATGTCATTTATTTGGTTTGTAATTTTGTTCCCCTTAATTTATTTTCCTAAGTCTTGCTGAACTCTAGCAATCCTCCTCGTGGACATATTGGAAAACATTCCCAAGTCTTTTGGAGAAAAGCCAGAGTGTCTGGCTCTACGCAAATACAATGCTGTGTTTGAGACAAACAACCAATGTGGTTAAGCCAAGATGTGGGCTAAACTGCAAAAATATACCTGGAGTCTGCACCCTGCAATCTGGCTTCACTCCAAAAGGACAAAGTTTATCTGCTGCGATTTATTTTCTAGTTTACATGGAGAAAATGTCAGTGCTAAAGGCTTCAGAGGATTCCCTAATGGGGTTAACCTATCAACCTGAGACTTCTGAATAACACATTTTATTGAGTGATCAGTCACTCTGCAGGACTGTGGAATTTTGACAAACGTTGTTTGTTGCAGGGTGATGCTCAAAAAGGAGAACCTGGAGAAAGAGGTCTTGGGGTATGTATGCAACTAGAACACCTTCCTGGGAAAGTGATCCCAGAGTGCTATGAGTCAGTGATTAAGCACCGTGACCCCTGAAGTACAAGTGAAAAATGACTTTTATCTACCTGACTCTTGATGACTCAGGGAGGCCATCAGACAGATACAGACATGTGCAAATATGGGTAGAAAATATTCTGCTCCCTAGGAGTGATGATGGGACCAAAGGTGTTCAAACCCATGGGACTCTCTGATGCTTAATTGGGCTTTTACAAAAGGCTCAAATGAGAAAAGCATTTATTTTATTAAGCACATAAAAACTACATTGTCTACACCTTGCTTTTGTGATTCTAGACAAAATAATATTTATCATTCTAGTTGATTTTTTTGCCACCAAATTAGAAATTAGCAGAGATTGCTTGAAAAATAGGTATAGCACATTTCTCGCTCTGCATTTTCCTGGACACTGAAGAGTAGCAGATAGAAGTGTACAGTGAGTGAAAGGGAGGCCACATTGTGTGGTGCCTTTCTGCTCCTTACTTTGGACACAAACGGTGGATTTAGACGCGGAGATTTTTTAAGACGTTCTCTTGGTGTTTTCAATTAATTTTGTGGAAGAATGTGCTAGAAGTTTTGATAAGGTCAGTAGGAATTTATTCAGGATTACTTTTTTAAGAAAATATTTCTTAGATATTTTCTAGATACAGCTGATCCTTGTACTTAAAACTAAAACTAAAACTAAAACTAAAACTAAAACTAAAACACATTTTGAAAAAAAGTTTAAGTTTCATAGGAGAGATAAGGTTGTCCAAATAGCTACAATTTGAAGCAGGATATTAGAATAATGTAAAAAGGACAGGCGCAATGTAGAGGGTTGCAGGCACGATGGGAGACTAGAGTTATACAGGCAGGTTTTACTGGATATTCCTGGAAGAAGTAGGGTCCTGACAGGTAAGGAGGGAGCAGAAAGGGGGAAAGCTGGGTTGTGCGGATGGAGAGAATGTCATGAGCCTCAGCCTGAGGAAAATACAGGTTGAGAAATAGTAAAACAGGGTGCTAGGTTATGCAAAACCCCTGGAAGTTTAGATGAAGGTTTGGAAGACTGCTCTGGGAGACTACTGTGGAAAGGAAATTAGTGTGGGGATGAAGGGAAGGAAGGAGAATTAGAAAAAGGTCTATTGTGGCTGATGAGGGAGGCAATGACAATAGCTAGACCTGTTCCAGCCACGATGAAAGCCACTGGCCACATGTGACCACTGGGTACTTGGTACACGGCTACTCTGAATTGAAGTGTGCTGTAGGAATAAAGTACATGTCAAATTTTAGAGATTAGTATACACAAAATAAATCATTGCACTAATCATTTTTGTATTGTGTAACTTGAAATTATAGTATTTTGATCTTACTAGAATAAATAAAATAAATTAAAAAATCAATTTAATTTCATGTTTTGGCCTTTTAAAATGTGATTGTTTAGAGCATCTAATATTAAATATTTGGCTTGCATTTGTATTTCACATTACATTGAATAGCACTGAGCTACAGCAGTGACAAAATAAAAAGAAAACATGAGAATGCATGAAGGAACAGAAATAATGTTCTATGGTGACAAACTGGAATTCATAAAATAAAAAACATTGAACACTTGCTATATGTTAGCTGTGCTTGTAGATATTGAGCCCACAACATTAAGTGAGACAATCTTTGTCTCAGGAAATACTCAGGGAGCAGAGACAAAAATAGGTAAACATAGACAAGGTCACTGCAGTGTTATGGAAATAGAAAACAAAGCAGTGAAGTGTTCTAGGAAGAAAGAAAAAGTACATAGTGACCACCTTCAGGAAAGAAATGGAAAGAAGCCAGGTATGGTGGCACTGTGGTCCCAAGTACTCGAGAGTCTGAGGCAGGAGGAGAACTTCTTGTGCCCAAGAAGGGGACAGGCAACATAGCAAGACCCTGTATATGAAAAAGAAAAGCAAGGTTGCTAGAACTTGCTAGTGAAGAATGATGCGGGACAAGGCCATAGAGATAGGTAGGGACCAGAATAGACAGGGCATGATGGGCCAGAGTCAAAAGAGTGAATTTCAAACCATGGGGAAGCTGTTGGAGAATTTTTAATAGGTGAGGTTAAAGGGTTATAATGGTAAGGAAAGTAGAGAGAAAAACTCAGATGATTATAAAATTTAATGCTGAAATTTGAAATGTGACATTATCATTACTAGAAATAGGAAAGTCAGAAACAAACTTAAGTAGAAGTTAATGGGTGCAATTTTGAATTTTTAAAACTAGTAATTATGATGCCCTGAAAAGAAGACAGCAGAAAGGGAGTCGGGAAGAGTGGATATGACAATCAAACAATAACACCACCAGGGACTTCAGAGTGGAAGTGGGGGAAAAGTACTACTGAAAAGTAAAATTCCTTTAGTTCTATAGAACTGTATTGGCTCCTTTCAAAATACAGGATCAAGTCTTACATAAACTAATGACAGGATTTCATGTATGATTGTGTGTCATATTGGGTAAGAGTGCCCAAAGATTCCTGAAATTAGAAATATAGACTTTTTTGGCACTATAGAAATGAGTGGTCTTAAAACATTTTATTAGTATATGTTTGTAATTCATAACAGTTACATTCACATTGGGAAATTGGTACTTGGATATAACATATCTTGATCATTTTCAATCTCTTTAGACATGAGTGGTGTTAATAGAGACTCCTAACTTAATTGTTAATAATATAGTTTTTAGTTTTAAGCACAATTCTAAAAGTTAAACAATTTGTTTGAATATATAATTTTAAACTGGGATGAAATTATAATGTATTTATAGTTTGACTGATTATATTTTTAGGTGCATCAGTAATCACTTATTTAACAAACTATTATTTCCTTTATGAAAGTTCCTTTTGTAAAAAAAAAATAAAAATAACAGGACCAAACTTCTGAATCACATATAGGTGTAGTAATAGTTTATCATCAGCTTGCTTTAAATATGACATAATTGTATTTTCTTTTTTTTTTTTTTTTGTCTTTTTGAGGGTCTCAAAATGCAGTTCAGGCTGGCCTTGGGCTCACTTTGTAGCCCAGGCTGGTCTCAAATTTGCAACAATCCTCCTACTTCAACCTCCCGAGTACTGGGATTACAGGAGTGTGCCACCACGCTCAGCTTCTGTTTTCATTCTTGAAGAATCTAGTTTTAGGAAAAATACATGAAAATTCATTTGGAAAAACTTGGTGTGGGTTAGAGTTGGTGATTTCCAGTGCATTTGATATTCAGTATGTATTAGTGAAGGGCTTATGGGCAGTGGCACAACGGAGAAGGCTGTGGAGGGTTCCTAGGACTGACTCACAGACACCAGACTTGCTGGCTCCTTATTTAGCATGACTCAGAGGACAGTAACTTAAAGGTCACTGTCATTAGAGTTCATAGAGGGACCATTTATTTCCTTGATGTGTATTCTAGATCGAATTTGAGAGGAGGTGGATAATGGGTGAGAGATATTTATATATATTCTCAAGGCCAATCATCTCAGCTCACTTTCAGAGCCAATTTATGTAACAAGTTCTGTGAAACATTCACAACCATGGTAGCTTATAGTTTAAAAGTCAATACAGTCTAACAATTTTGAAACCACTGTCATGTTCACGTCTACATTCAGGGTACATTTCCTTCAGTTTGTAACTAAAAGGTAAGAAGCTGTTGAGAAAAATATTTGGAGCTGAGAACAGAATACAAGAGGAAGATGAGTTCTTTTCTTTTTAGTAAATACACATTCCCCAAATATAAAGAGCAATAAAACAATTACCTTTATCTGGTCTTACTTTGTATGGATATTTTTGGTTATACTTTATATGTGAAAAATTATATGGATATTTTTATTATGCCTTATCTGTTTAAAAGTCTAATAATTTCTTTAATTCTGTTGTATAACATATTTCACTTTTTCATTCATTTTCTTTCTTAATTAGGGAATTCCTGGATACAAGGGTGACAAGGTAAGTTGGTCACAACACATAGACCAAAATTTCAGAAAGAAAACCAGAGAAACTAATGTACTCATGTACTTAATAAATAAATGTTATTTCCTCTTATTTTTGCAAGTCTAGATTCCTTTATTCCTAAGTACACTGCTTGTCTATAAATGTAAGTTTCTATCATTAAGAGATAACAAACAAATACTAATACAAGACAGTTAGAAATTTTATGATTATAAAATTATCCTTTACACAGTTGTGAACATTATAGATGCTTTTCTCCCATCTTGACCTAAAATGAGCTAATTATGAACAATATATATATAGATAGATAGTTGCTTTTTTTTTTTTACAAAGCTCATTTAACCTTCTGAAAATTGTAGATGTACTGGAAGAATTCTCACTTGGAAAATATAAGCTTTCAGAGCAAAGTGACCCCAAATGTTCACCATTCAAACTGGAATGTCACCAGGGGAGCAGCACTGGAGGTCTAAGGCTGGGAACAGAGCTAATCTGTTCATAGTTTTGTGAAGCATTTGCTTTCTAGAACTATGTAACTGTGCCATTCCACAGGGATTAATGAGCCACCAAAAAGGGAAAACGCCTTTGCTGAGACAAACAACATGAATACAATATTTTCATTGATAGAAATCTGCCCCCAAAACAAATGCTGTTCCTCAGGACCCTATAGCTAACAAATCTGTCTGGACAAATGGAATGAGAATTCTGGCCAAAAGAATTTTGAGTGTATTTATGGTACTTTTCTGTTTTATATTTTGGTGGTTGACTCATTTTGTTCCCATCCAACATTAATAAATTAATTGCTTTGTAATTGAGGTTTCAGGAGTGGTTTTCATTTTGCATTCGGAAACAAATGCTCAACTTGTTCTAAGTGAAAACTCAGTTTTTCCTGGGTCAGTTTGACTTACAAAATGGTGTGGGGAGGGAGGGAGAGAGAGAGAACAGATTGCTTTTGAACAGAGGCATAGCTAGCTCGAAGAATTGAAGCACTCTTTCCTGCTTCTGATGTGAACAAGAGCTTTGGTCTACCCTAGGGAGAAGTGTCAGGTCAATGGAAAGTAACTTACAGCCTGGGACAGTGTGGCTAGCTCAGTTATGGATGACTGACCTCTGAACTTGGAAGTTTAAGGAGCTTAAGTTCATGATCATGGACAGATAATGTAAACTCTCTGACTTTCAGACTCTCGCTCGTTCGCTCGCAAGGTTGCTGAGATTAGCATCATAGTCCCATTAAGGCTCTGGTACACGCTTTGCACCCATAATTGATGATTACAATTGTTGTTTTCTTCCTTAGAACAGTGCTCTTCAAAATGTAGTCTGCATGCTTGCTGTCAGTCTATTCATGGTTGCTATAAAGCTTGCATCAGAATATGCATCCACTTTGTTACTAAATACACTTTTGAACTCAGCTAACATTTATTTTTCACAGTACAACTTCCCCAGTGAAGGAAGCAATGCGTTGCATTATATTCTGGTACAATTTTCTTGTGTCGTTAGATAGCATCACAGTAAATAACATGCCCTAGAGTAGCACATAGATAATAAAACAGCAGCAGCAGCAGCAGAAATTACCAGTGAAGGCCCTGGACTAGGAACGGTTGGCTAGAATGTACATGTGAGTAAATCATTTTACCTCTCCAGTGCAGTTTTCTTAACAGTAACAATGATTTGAGATTCAGAGTAAAATCATGTATATGGATGTATTTTGAAAATGCTACTATGTTTTATAAAACTTTAGTCATTTTTCTAACTGGCCACTACTTTTTAGTTCTGTTACCAGAGGTTTAAAAATCTGATATAATGAATTCTGCTTGAGTTAACTACTTAAGTTTTTTTTTTTT
>PVJX010005674.1:22431-83549 GCA_004027295.1 Dolichotis patagonum | reverse complement strand
CCCTCTCCACTCGGCCTCTTTGCCCCCTCCCCGGCCACTGTCCCCTCCCTGGTCGTTGTCCACTCCCTGGTCGCTGTCCCCGTTCCCCGGCCGCTGTCCCCCCTCCCCGGCCGCTGTTCCCTCCCTGGCAGCGGGCTGGGAGGCTCCGAACGGCACATGGACGATTTCACTGCGGCAGCGCCAGCCCCTTTGTTTGAAGCCCCGCGGGACCTCTGCAGTCTCTGCGGGCCACGGAGGCCTCGCTGCCCGGCAGCTCGGGAAGCCGGCCAGGGCTCTCCGCCGGACCGCGGGACGGACGCGACATGCTGGCCTCCAGAACCGCTCCTCGCCGAGGGGCGCCCCCAGGCGGTGTAGGGAAATCACCGCGTTTGTTTTCCGACACCGATAAATAATTTTGTCAAAGAAGCATTCATTGAAATGGATGAATCAGCAAAAAACCAGATGCATGATTAATAAGTGGGTGGACTTTTTTTTAAATGTTCGAAACTATGTTAAATTTAAGCTGCAAGGGTGAGGGAGATTGCCGCTGATTGTGTGGCATACCCCTTCGTAAGAGCAGTTGTGCTAAAATTGAGCCAGATTAGTGTTTTCCCACTCTACATTGCTGCAAATTTTATAGAACATTACTTACCTTCCTGATACGCTTCTCACTTCCTATGTAATTTCAACCAGCATCATTTTCTTCAAATTCAGTTCCAGCGTCATTCCAGGAAATGTTTGTTTTTAGGTAGCACACATCACATGTTTTGCCTCATACTTAAAACTTACTTTGTTCACTGGTGCAGCCCAGTCCTGGCCGTGGCTGCCCAGCCCCTCTAGGCTGCCTCTTGCCTCTAGGCAGGCTCTAGGGCTCTGCTAGTCCTGGACAATCAGAGGGGCAGCGAGCCAGTTGTCAGCAAGTCTCAGCTCCAAGCCTGGTCCCAGCACAGTGGCCCAGGGCCTCGGTGGTGGACCTCCAGGGTCCATGGGTTAACAGGATGGCCAGTGGAGTCTCTGCAGGCTGTACGTGTGTCTCCCCAGAGCTCACACATTCAAACCTACCCTCCACCGTGCAGCTCTGAGAAGGCAGGGGTTCAGGAAGAGAGAGACAAGAATCCCAGGAAAAGAGCCAAGGACCACTCTCCTTTAAGGAGAGGACACAGTGAGAGGCACCATCGATAGGCCGGTACCCGCCTCCAGCAGCCACGGCACCTGGGGCAACTTGGTCTTGAACAGGTGCTCGTGTTCACACCTAAGGATTCTTGGGTCCCCAGGAGAGAGGCCTCGACACTGTGTGCCCCAGGGTCTGTCGTCTGCTGGCTGCCCAGGATAAGGCGCTCCCCTTTTTTATTTTTATTATGTTTGCAGTTCATCATGAATCCCTTCATGGTGGGAAGCTGGTACATGTGCATAACTAGCTCATTTCTTATGTCCCGGGCCCTCTACCTCCCTCACTCAGCTCCCTTCCTGTTTGCCTAAGATCTATCTTTCTCATAGTAGTGTGAACTAAGACGGAAGTCAAGATCAACATGGTTCCAATAGTAGGCCATGGATCTGAAGCATCCACATTACCTAGAAACTCACTAAAATACCAGACTGAAAGCTAGGCATGGTGGTACACGCCTATAATCTCAGCACTCCCTCGAGAGGCTGAGGCAGGAGGATCGTCAAGAGTTTGAGAGCAGCCTGGGCTACATAGTGAATTCAGGGCCAGCCTGAACTGCATAGCAAGACCGTTTCCATAAAATAATAATAATAATAATAATAATAGACTCAGAAACTGCACCTATCGGAATCCTCTGTGTGGCGAGAGCTTGTTAAAGTCCAGCCTGCCAGACCACGCCCCCATTCTCTGATTCGGTGGGTCTGGGGTGAAGTCCCTGGTAATCTGAATTCTGTGACCTCTAGTTCCAGGTGGGCACAAGCACCGTAACAAACTGTGATGACCTGCTGCATGCTTAGGTGGAAGAAACACAGCTGAGGCAAATTCACATTTTCTAAGGTAAGGAAGAACCTGGCTCAGGCACTGCCTTGGCTACGTTTCTCTCCTTGCTGGGACAAAAAACCCAACACTCAAAATGAAGGAAGGAAAGCTTTATTTAGCTCACAGTTTGTAGAGGGTTCAGTCCATAATCAGCTGGCTCCCAGGCAGGGTGGCATGGCACTGGGGTAGCACTGCAAGGCAACAGCCAGAGCAAAAGAGAAGAAACAAGCCCCTTTTCCTCCCTTATATTGTACACAAGCCCCCCGCCCAGGGCAGGTGTAGCACTCACAGAATCTCCCTGCCCTCCTCTTGCACAGGATGAGGATGTTTAAATTAAGAACCCTGCTCCCTGCGGAGTCTCCCAGTTAAACTTCTCAAGTTGACACACTGTATCAACCATAACAGATACCAACCCCATGCTCACTTTGGGGAAGTCCAGCTCTTCTTCCTGGACTTATACCTGCCCCAGGCTCAGGTAGATGGGACAAGACCCTTTCAGCCAGGTGCTCCCTGTGTCTCTGCAGTTAGGATTGCACAAGCTTGCTCTTGGCTTTTGCCCAAATTCCGAGTGGGCAAGTCTCTTGCCACACCCAGACAGGGCATGGTGTGAGGGTCAGAGGCCCCTTGTCCAGCGGCACGCTAGGCAAGCACAGACTCTGCTGCTGCACGCAGCGGGGCAGGGGCATGCCAGGGAGTCCCCACACGTCAGTGGCCCTGCAGTCACGGTCGTGCACGGTGCAAACTGCAGTGTGCAGCCTGCTTCTCTCCCTCCTTCCCTCCCTGTGAGGATTAGCACCTCAGCGTCTCGCTTGTGTCTGCAGAGCACCTGTCATCACCAAGCAAGAGCTGCAGCCAGAATCCAGAGGGGCCAAGCGGGCAGACAGGAAGCGAGGAAAAGACGCGCCTTGGCCTGTGTGTTTCAAGGGGCTCCTTTTCCTTCACTCTGTCTTCTCCACGGCAGTGGTCGGGGCGGAAGCCTGGCTCCTGGGAGAAGTCAGAGACGCCGTTGCAGCCCCGGGCTGGACCTGCTGACCAAGAAGCTCTGAAGGTGGAGTCCAGCGAGCTGCATCTCGGCCCACAGCCAGGGTGAGTGCGAGGCAGAGCATGGTCTGAAACTCGCTGCCCTACAAGTCCTAGTTTCAAATTCTATTTTTGACCAATACCATGGTGATGTTGCCCCTACAGGTCATTGACAGGTGCCTCCTGAAAGAGGCTGCACCCCGGCCAGCGGTGCTTCTGGTAGTAAAGACTCAGACTCTTGGGATAGCACTGTCCTGGTCCCCCCACCCACCCCCGCTGCCGTTCCTGCTTAGGTTCCGTCACAAGACTCTGCCCGCCACAGGACAGCCCCCCACCCTGTCAGCCATGCGTGCAGAGGTCCCTTGAGGGCTGGCCCAGGCCTCCCGGCCTCCAGCTCCAGTGCCCAGGTCTGTTCCCCGTGAGGGCTCTGCCTAGTCCTAGAGCAGCCAGGCCTTGCCAGCTGAGAGCTCTGCCCCGAGCGACCAAAACCCTGCGGACCTGGGCAAGAGGAAGGCCAAGCCCGAGGCCAGAAGGCTGCCCTCGGTTGGGAACAGAGAGTGGAATTTTCCTCTGAGGTCACGTGAGTTTGTGACGTTGGGTTGGCCCTTCAGAGGCAGCCTATGTGGAGGTGCCCCGCACTGCTTCCTGTGTGGGAGCTCTCCTGCCTGTGCCCTCAGCAGTGCCCTCTGCCAGGGCAGCTGAGAGCCTTCTGCCATGGGCAGTGGTGCCGGCTCCTGAGCCATGTGTGCGCAGTGCACCCCAAGTCCTCACCAGCAGCAGGGGTGTCTGCAGAGGCCCAGAGCAGTGTGCTGCAAGCAGAAGCCTGGGGCATGTCGGCTGGCGGAGAACCAGTGGTCTGTGTTACCGCAGTGGTTTAATCGTCTTCCTCCTGTAATTTCAGTCATTCCCCTGGCATCTGTCCAGCTGCACTGGACACCGTTAGGGCCGAGGAGCTTCGGAGCGCTCTTCCTCCTTGCCTCCTTTGGAAGCATGGGTACCCCGTGGAGGAGGAGGCCTCGTGCTCTCGCGCTCCGGTCTTAATCTGTTCAGCAGACCAAGCTGCCCAGATGCCAAAGCCGACATCTGTTCTCTGTAATCGCAGAGTTCCTCATCGCTGCCTTATATAAGGTTGACCTACTTCTCAGAGTCCTCTAGAAACATGAGCAAACTGTGCCTGTAGCATGTGGCCCTGGGCCCACAGCACTGCGTCCATGTGGCCGTCACCCCCTGCCCCCACCCCCAGCCTGCACGGCGGCATCCTCATTTGTAGAAACCCCCTAAATCAAAGCTTCTCGCAGGAAGGGTGCACTGAGCTCGTGCTCTGATCAGAAGCGGCCAGCCCTCCGGGTCCCTGGATTCCCTGAGGAACTCCAGCAGCGATCAGCTTCTTCCTCATGCATGGTGGTTTCCCGGCCACATCTTTCCCTCCCAGCTGCAGAACCCGCCTCCTTCCGGACCGTGCCTCACGCCCTCCTGTGTCCTGTCCTCATCTGCCTATCCTTTGTGTTTGGTGACCTTCTCCTCCTCCCAGACCCAGTGCCACCTGCACAGTACCCCATCCATGTCTGTCCTCTTATTTCCATGCCTCCCTGTCCCAGCTGACCTTATGCTGTGTCATACTCTGCCACCCCCGGGCATCCCTGTCCTTCTCTCCAAGTCACGCTGTCATCGTGGTCTCCAGCATCCCACATCTGCCTCCTCCCACAGCCGTGTCTGCCTGTCAGTGGGCTGAGACCGCAGCACCCGTCTCCCCACATCGATGACACATCTCCCTCTGTGAGAGCTTTGTTTCCCAGTGCGTTTGCAGTACCTGACCATTACACTCATCTTGGGGCTCAGTAGCCATCAGTTCACATTGCATCACGCCTGAATCTGTTTTCTTTCCCTTCCCATCTCCACAAACTTTACTTCCCTCTTTCCTATTATCAATCTTTTATTTTGCTCTTTAAATTGTATTTTGCATTTCTCGTATAAGAGAAACCAGACAATATTTAACCTTCTTTGTCTGGTTTTTTCCACTTAGCATTATTGTCTCAAGGTTCATCTATTTTCTTACAAATGGCCGATACTTATCCTTCGCTATGGCTGAGTGGGACTCTATTGAGTATGGTCCACATTTTCTTTGTTATCCACTCATTGTTGATGGGCCTAGGCTACTTCTCTTTGTTAGATCTTTTCTACCTCCATATATGCAGGAAAAAAAATTTTCTCTCCCTTGCATTTATTCCCTCTGAAAAATCAAAGAGATTGGGGCTGTCACAAGAGAAACCTGAGCCTTCTGATTCATCTCCCCTCCTCTCCGTGACCTGAGAGCCAGGAAGAGCAGAAGCAACAAAAACCTACTTGGAATAGAAAGAAGACTTGAGAGTTGCAGATGGTCTACACAGCAAAATTTGATGTCAGAAGTGGAAACACATAGGGCTGGGGATACAGCTCAGCAACAGGCGCCTGCCTGGCAGGTGTGAGGTTATGAGTTCAATCCCGGGTACCAAAAACAGAAAGAAAGAAGGAAAGGAAAGATATGCTAAAGAGATTTGAGGGAAAGAAGTGTTGGGACCAAAATACTACCTGCATACATAGCCCCCTGTGCTGCTTTCCGCCCACTGTGGACTGTGGTGGGTTAGGGAGGGATATTAGGGGTGGCTATGAATATGAAAAGTATCAAGAGAGACCCTCATTAGAGACCTATTCTGCATCCTGCATCACGAATGACCAGGTACCTATGGTCATATGAATCTATACTTAGGATAAAATTTATTGTATTGAGTAAGCAGCAAATGAATATGATTGCTTTATTATATTCACATTAATTTCTCAGTTATAATCCTGTATTGTACTCATGCAAGATTTTTGCCATTAGGAGAAATTGCGTAAAGAATATACTAGATTTATCTGAATTAACTTGTATAAATTCATAATTAACCACCATGAAAGTTAATAAAGTCAATAAAAAGCAAACAATCAAATGAATCACAGGCAAGAAAAATGTTAACCACTATTCACCAAAGAAGGATGATAAATATTGTAGTCCCAAATACTGAGTAGTTATCCAAGTATTGTAATCCCTTTCCAGTTTTCCTCACAATCCAGAAAGTTATAATTGTAATCCCACTGAGATGTTACTGGGATCCCAGCAAGTTAATTCCAATCTACCACCTCTGATGCAACCCAGGCGAGGGTAAAGACACCAAGACATGTTCAAGGTTAAGTGACCCAAGTGAAGATGTGGGCAAAGGCCCTGATCCGAGGCCTCTCCTAGCATTTATTATCTCACGAAGAAGGGAGTGGCTCGAGCATGAGTGACAGTGAGGATGGCGGGAATTACGTGAGAAACGTGAGCTGGCTGGCCAGGTGGGGACAAAAGCATCTGCAAAATACAGAGATAAGGATATGCAGGAGGATCAATTTGCATAATCCAATTAAGGTAGCAACTGAATTGTTTCAGGAGGCTGTTGCTTCCGTTTCTGACATGTAAACTTCTGTGCCCTGGGGAGTCACAGCCTCTTGGCCTTGAGGCTCAGACCCAGTGGACATTCCCGGAGCTGCTGGCTCTAACAGCCTGCTGTGCTCAGATCCTTTACGGAGAGCACTATGCCAGGAAACAGGAGACTGACTGCTGGTGTTAGAGATTACATATTTGCAATGCTAAGAGCCAATTGAAGAGAAGGAAATACCATAGCCAGATCTTTACATATCAGTACAAGGAAGTAAGTCTCCAAATAATCAAAGTCGCAGCAATTGTTTTGCATTCAAGGGGAGTCACTGGAGTTGTCTCCCACAATAAACAAGATCATGAAAGGATGCTCAGAATCATTAATCTTTGAGGAAATGAACATGATAATCACACTGAGATACCACTATACACCTGATAGAATGTCCAAAATTAAAAATACCAGCCAATTTAAGTGCTGATGAAGAATGGAATAACTAGAACTCTGGTGCACTGCTACTGTGAACATGAAATAGTATATTAAAGATTTAAACTTAGGTCTATGACCTAGCTTAGTGATGGCAAACCTTTTAGACACAGAGTGCACAAACTACAACCCAAGACCCACTTATTTATCACAGAGTGCCAACACTGCAATTAAACCTGAATGCTGAGGTTTTAGTTCAGAAAAAAAGTAGTGTGGCAACTTGGCTTACATGACAGCAGAGAAGGCTCTGCATGCCTACTGCAGCAAGCATGCCATAGGTTCATGACCGCAGACCTACCCCTCTCCTGAGTATGAAAAAGAATATCCACATGTTACGGCTTCTGTCTAGAAGTTCTCCCCCTCAAAGACTCATGCCTTCCCAGGTGGGGTCCTTCGGAGCTGGCTGGATTTAGAGTGTGTGGTACTGTTGCAGAAAAGTGGACTGGAGGGCCGGGGATTTAGCTCAGTGGCGTAAGCGCCTGCCTGGCAAGCGTGATGTCATGAGTTTGATCCCCGGTACCAAAAAAAAAAAAAGAAAAGTGGACTGGGCCAGATGGAAGACACTTAGTACCGAGGAACTCAGAAGGCCAACAGCTTTATTATGGTGGCAGACTGATGAGAATCTCAGCTCCAAATCATCAGCCGTGTCTTGGCAGTAATCAAACACTTACATATGTTTTAACAGAAAATGCAAAAAAAAAAAAAAAAAAAACCTAACAGGAAGTACTAAGAAGGCTGAAAACAGGACTTTCTATAGTTGGTTACATGTTGTCTTATTATCCACTGCTAGGCAGGTTTGGCTCAGGCAAGTTAATTGGGGGCTCTCTACCCTATGCAATAGGAAGGTCAAGGCTGGGTGAGTGAGAAGAATCAATCGTCCTCTTAGACTGAGCCGAGCTGTCTCTGGGTGAAACCTTGGAATGGGTTGGCATGACGAGGTGCACTTTGGTCTGAGCTACACTTGGTTATGGGCTGCAGCGGGAATTGGAATGAGGCTGGCTCGGCTTTGCCACTCTTGGATTATGGGAATGGACTCCACCTGCCTTTTCTTGTCTTTGAATGTAGTGCAGACTTATAGACTTTAAAAGTTTTAAAATTTCCTTTACAGCGCTAAATTAGTGCACTGATTGGAATTAGCATAGTTCTGGGTGAGCCTGAATGGGCTTATTGGAGATGGAAGCCCCACCCTGGTGCAGTGCCACACCCAGACAGCTTGTAACCTGGATGGGACAGAAAGGAGCAGTGCCGTTTCACTGCGTCCTCCTGCCCCGCCGTGGATGCTTCCCTTCTGCCATGCTGCCTTGCCTTGGACCCAGCCAACTATAGCTGATAGCTCTGCAAACCGTGAGCTGAAAAAAGCTTTCCTCCTTTAATTTGTGAGTGTTGGGTGTTGTCTCAGCAGTGAGAAATGTAACCAAGACAACACAGAAAAAGTAATAAAAGCACATATCCTTTTAAAGACTTGTACATAAATGTTCATAGTTACTTCACTTTTAATAGCCAACACTGGAAACAATCCAAATGTCCATTAGCAAGTGATGAGGTAAACCGTAATGGTATATCCATACAAAGGAAAACTACCCAGCAATAAAAGGAATGACTAATTGACAAACTACAGTACTGGATGCTTCTCTGAATAATTATGCTGAATAAAGAGACCAGTCCAAACAGAGTACATACTGCACGGTTCCATTTATGTAAAATGCTGCAAAATGTAAACTAATTTACCCCAGCCCAAAGATTAGTGGTGATCTGGTGTGGAGTCTGTGGAGTGAGGGATTAGGAAAGGGTCTCAAGAAACTTTTGGGAGATATTTATGGGAAACATTTATTGGGAAATATTTAAGATCTCAATTATGGTGGGAGTTTTGGGGCTTTATACATGTCAAATTTAGCAAATTTATATGTTAAAGATGTTCAGTATGTTGCATCTCACTTATGTTTCAGTAAAGCCATTTTAAAACATAGAGGAGGCTCATTGCAAGTTTGAGACCAGCATGGGCTATACAGTGAGCTCAAGGCTAGGTCTGGGAGCCCAGCAGCTGCGTGGCAGCCTTCCGCTCCGAGCGGTATCTCTTGAGCTACAGAGGTGTCCAGGCTCCAAGGCCCACAGGTTCGCTCCATCCCATGTGCTTGCATTTCCCTCATCACAAGACAAGCAACAGCAGGTCACATCCCTGCTGTCTAGAATGCCAGGCTTGACCCTCAGACATTTCTTAAATGGACTCATGATTTTTATTAATGGAAGCCTTGGCAAATCAATTCAGAGCCTTCCTGTGGTTCTCCGATGCCCTTCTCAACACTCTCCAGTGACACAGGAACTGGCCACAGAGGCTGTGAGGACCCTGGTAGCCGCCTGTGCGGCTCCAGAGATGCAGAGACCAGCAGGCTCCTCGGGGGCGCCCAGCCCCCTGGCCCCTGGCCCTTTCTTCAAGATGGTTTTGGGTCTTGGTCTCGTAGTTCCACTTCAATCTGGAGCAAGCTGACGTTTTCGTCTCTTCAAAGCGTATACATTTATGCTTCTTCTCGCCAAGCCTCTTGCCCCCAGGTGCCATCGCTGAGAGAAGCTTTCCTTCCACGGTCCTCAGCTGTTTTCCACAAAGTTCTGACTTGCACTTGCCATTAGCACCATGATTCCATTTGCCCTGGTCATCCAAAAATGCACCGCAATCATGCCAATCTCTCTAGCCTGGACTCAGTGCTTTTATTACTCTTGTATTTTCCCCACTCTCTGTCTTGTTAAAAATAATAGTTAATTTTATGTGAGAACTTGACTGGGCCATGGAATACCCAGCTATTTGGGTCCTCATTACTGTGTGTCTGCAAGGGGGACTTTAGATAAACATTTATAGAAGTAGGCAGAGGAAAACAAGGCCCTCCCAGGGGCAGGCTTCCTCAATTCAGCAGACACCTTTCTGGAGGGACTGTGTCTGTCACAGGCACACCCCCATCCAAGGGCTGTCTTTGCACCAGGATTGGAGGGCGTTGGTCTCCTGCCTCTAGACCTGCCCAAAGCCTGGCAGGCTTGAGTCTGGGGCCTGGCAGCATGCCAGCTCAGGGCACTGTTGACTCCCTGGGCTCCAGTGTGTCAAGCCACCCCCAGATTCTGGGACTTGTCAGGCTCCACGGTGGTGAGCCAGTTCTCCTACAGCATGAGTTATCCAAACCTGCTGTTGGTTCTGGAGAACCTTAAGACAACAGGCCTTTAGGAGAAAGCAGTATGGGGACATGCAGCTCAGGTTTTCATCATTACCAGAAAGCCTCATGTTTTACATCCAAAAATCTTACATTTGAAACTAAAAGAGACGAAAGATGCCGTCTAACATAGCTCTGTGACAGTATGAAGTCCTGGAGGGAGGAATAGTAGCCCAGTTACAGAGCAGAATATTCTGGACATCTCCTTCCTCGAATATGACAATCTCTTCAGGGAGCTTCTCCAAATCCTCATGCAACCACCAGGCCTGCCAGGACACTGAGAGAAGATGAGTGATCAACAATATCAGCTCCAAGAATCCTCTCCAGCAGCGAGAGTTTCACTGGGAGCTGGTCTGGAAACAAGCTCGTGGTAGCTTTGGTGGCCTGGGGCAGGTCAGTCTGCCAATGTCCGGCCCATTTACCACGGCCACACACAGCGGGACGGAGCTACTGGCAGCACACAGAGCGAAGGTAGCTTAGAAAATGGCAGGAAGAGGACACTTCCTGTTGCGGTCATCTGAGGGATGCTCCTGCCGTCTGTTTGCCCCTTGGACCTTGCAGGCCTGCAGCTGTCCAACACCACATCATTCCAGCAGGGGGCAGGAAGCCTGCTCACCTCACAGGTCATCCCGCAGCCTAACAAAGCCCTCTGAGGACCACAGACACTTGAGACTCGAGTTTTGAATTCAGTGACAGCTACTTTCTTATTTAAGCCAGCACAAGTGAATGTTGTTCAGTCTGTTTCCTATTTAAACAGCTAAGGGCAAATGGGACCTGTGAAAATGAAGTTGAAGGAGAAGTCATTGTCCTTGAATAATTAATTACTTCATCTTCTCTCACAAAAATTGGTTTATTATCTCAAATGGAACGCCTTCAATTCTCATTACCCAGTGCATAGGTGACATTTAAATAAATGTCTCCCAGCATGCTATCTGGCCTCTCTGTTCTGTAGATGCCTCTCCTGCATTCAAGAGTGAGGAGCTTTTGGAGACCTTCAAGACCTTCCCTTTGAAGGAAAAAATCCACAGACACAGGCATTTACCATTTCTTTGTTCCACTATTACTTTTTAATGACAGCCCAAACAGTTATTTCAGCAGAAATGATTGGTGAAAAAGTATTTGTCTATTTTTTGCTGTATCAGTTCAAGTTGGGTGAGAGAGGGAAGTTGCAATAAGCAGAGGCAGGGCATCCTTTCTGATTGTGCCTCTCCTGATGTTTTCTGATGCCCACTGTTTTTAAATACAGCTCTTTTTAAATTTATAAATTATATGGTGTGTTGGTTACTTTTGCTTGTTGCTGGGACAGAATATCTGATGCCCAAAATGAAGGAAGGAGAGGTTTATTTAGCTCACAGCTTGTGCAGGTTTCAGTCCATACTAGGCTGGCTCCAAGGCAGGGTGGTGCAGCAGAGGGGCAGCCATTCATCATGACAGCAGACACCACAAGCAACAACAACAAAAGAGGCAAAAAGGGGAACAAACCTCTTTCCCTCCCGTATATTGTATGCAGGCTCCCTGCCCCAGGGCAAGTACAATGCTCACCACCAATTCCAGTGCTAGGCAATGAGCAAATCACAGACACAGGATTCAGCCACCTTCGAAAGGCCCACCCCCCATAACTGCATGAGGCTTTGGGGGGACATCCAGACACAAACCATAACAAGTTGTATTCATTGCATAGTACATCAATTATCATTGATGTACTTTAAAGTTATATAGAATGTTAGAATTGGAAATATGTCCCCCTGAAAAGGCAGATGAGGAGGAGGTTAAAACACAGAAGTAACCTTGGAAAGAGGTAGATGAGAACCGAATGGGCTTACAGAGGGTTTGGTTTGGGGAAGGAGTTGTTAAAGACATCTGCACCGGATAGCCGGTCTCAGTTCCCTAAAATAGATGGTGATCACCAAGATGCACAAACGTAAATGTACAGACAATTTGAGTTAATCTTTATAACTGATGCTGTTGTGTTTTGTTTCCTGAGAGCCCCTTCTTCACTGACCTTAGAGAGGGTCCAAATACTGCCCTCAGATGCTGCTGCTACCAAGCGCTCTTCCAAAAGGATTTGCATAAAAGGGAAACAGTGAGATGTGTATGGTAAAAAAATCCCCAGACAGCTGCTATGACCTCACCCGCATTTATACCCCTGTCGGTAAACAGCTAGAAAATTACAGTTCTGGGCAAGTGGATGGTTTCTCCCCAACGTAGTGACTGAAGGGTCCAGGGGTACATCGAGTCCTTGGCTGCTGCTGACCCTCAGGAGTGACAGCCGGCTCGGCTGGTCTTCCTTGTGACAAGGACAGCTCACCAGAAAGCAGCTAAGGGGAGACAGTTTCCCATCACAGCCTGTGAAAACTACACTCCAGACAAAAATGTGGGCTCTTACAAGCTTTCATTGCTACAAAAAAAGACTAACAATAAAAAATACTCAGTATTTAGCTGAAGAGTACAGAAATAGCAATAAGAGGGAAAAAGTAAGGAGAGGAATTTCATAAAGGTTATATCTGAAATTAATAAATTTGAAATTTAAAATGTTACCAATAAATCCTAAAGTTTGCTTCTGAGAAGACCGACACAATATATAAACGGAGCCTGACAAACAAAAAGAGGAAGAGAAAGTATTATGTAAGTTTAGAAATGAAAGGGAGACATAAATACAGATAATTAAAAGAATATAAGAGTATATGACATACAACTATACTGAAACATTGCACATAATTTCTTCATCAAATGCAAATTGGAAAAAATAACACTGCTTAGGTAAGGATTGAAAATACATTTGAAGTCCATCAATTTTTATGCATACCATAGACACAGGCTTTATAACTATTCTATTTAACCTTTAAATAATTGATTATCCCACTGACATTTACAGTACTCAGGGCCACAGAAGGAAAAAGAACTGTAAAGTTCCTCTATTTAGGAACCTATTATCATGTCATCTTATGCTAATAAAGTTTAAAAAGAAAATGTCCATTCAAATTTTGAATAAAGTGTTCAAAATTAAAATCCAACATTGTCTTTAAAAGCAATTGAAAATTCCAAGAATAATCAATTATGTAAGATAGGTTCAATAGCAGTAAACTTCTCTTGACATAATTTGTTATAGAATCAAACAGAAAAATCAGATGATTATGTCAATAGATGCTCAAAGATAAAATTCAGCAATCATAGGCAAAACAAAGGTAATAATCGTATGGCAAACACTAGATTTGATGCAGTTTTTAACACTATTTCCATTAAAATTCACCCTTCCCCTTCACAAGGCTGCCGGCCTGCAGAATCATCTGCTCTGCTGTGTTCACGCTGCCCTTTCACAGCACTCTGGGATTCCCTAACCTGTAGACGGGCTGGAGCCCCGAGGCAGAAGAAGCCTGGGGAGTGAGGCTCTGACACCAGGCAAGAACAGGTCCTCCAAGGGCGGTGACAACCCTGGGGCACCATCGCGTGGAGAGGGGCTCGACTACAGCAGCAGCCAGGAAGGTAGAACTGAATCGTCCCAGGCCACTGCCTCATCCAACTGGCATGACTAACGGTCAGTTAAGCAAACGGACAGTGCTGCCTTCCGGTCCTGGAGGAAGCTGCAGACCATCCACAAATCCCTGAACACTTTCCACAGTTTATTGTTAAGTTTAAAAGACAACATAGAAACGCATTTTTAAATTATTTTTCAAATATCCAATTTGTACTTTTTTGCATTTAATAATAATACAAGCAAAAGGAAGGAGAAGTAGACATGATAATTAAGTAAAAATTTGCTTATATATATCCATGCTCCAAACAATGCAAGTGACTCAGTGCTTGGAAACAAAGATTATTGAATTGAATAAAGATTATGGATAATTGAATTGAATATTGATAATTGATTATTGAATTGAATAAAGATTGTGGATAATTGAATATTGATAATTGATTATTGAATTGAATAAAGATTATTGATAATTGAATTGAATGGGGCGGGCATGGTGGTGTAAGCCTATAATCCCAGCACTCGGGAGGCTGAGGTGAGAGGATCATTGCAAATTCGAGACCAACCTGGGCTACAAACTGAGCTCAAGGTCGGCTTGAACTGCATAGCAAGACCCTGTCTCAAAAAGAAAAATAATGACAATAATAATAATGATAAAGATGACTGGATGGATGGATAGATAATTACAGATACATGAAAGATGGTTGCAGACAGAGATAGATAGATAGATAGATAGATAGATAGATAGATAGACAGACAGGGCAAGCTAACGTGAGTGATGCAAGTGGTAGTTGTCCTGGACAGAGGAATTTCAGAAATGTATAACTTGTCTTTGTAATTGTATGCACTGTTCACATTTTCTCTATTTCTGATTGTATTATAATTCCAGTGGCTTATGATTGCATTAGAAAATGATGACAGAAAACCCTTCCCCGTCATGGAAATGGGAATCCTGGGCCAGCCCTGGCCAGGTGGCGCAGAGATGACGTCCTCTGGAGGTAACCGCTGGGCAAGCAGGGAGTGCAGCAGCAGGGCGCTCCTGCGGGCACCAGGGTGCACACGGTCAGACTTGGAGTCGGAGCCAGACACCACCCCCCTCCGAAATTCCCGCTACAGTACTTCTTTTGTTTTTTTGATTTTTCAGACAGGATCCATTATATGTAGCCCAGGCTGGCCTGGAACTTGCAGTGATCCTCCTGCCTCAGGCTCCGAGTGCTGGGATCATAGGCGTGTGCCACCACACTCAGCTTCGTCACATTACTTCTTGTAAGTCTTCCTCGTAGGCTCATCTCCCTCAGTACAAGTGCAGAGGTCAAAATTCCTAAAATACATATTAAAAGCAGCATTCTCCTACCCAGCTCTGAGCCCGGCCGATCCCGCCCTGGTTCCCAAAGTTGACGCAATCTGTGTCCTTCATTTGTTATGCTACAGAAAGAAGACTAAACAGCAAATCGAGGCTCTGGCCTAGCCAGCAGGGTAGGCAGTGTGGTCAGCCTCCCCTGGCGGTCAGGGCTCCCGGGATACCCGCCCCCTCCCAGACTGCTGTTTAATGCTGATTGCATGAAAAACTTATTCTCTCTGGAATTAAAGCTGTGTGTTGGTCTCGCCCTGTTGCCACTGTTGCATTTGGGTTCCTTGATGTGCGGCACGGTAAAGCATAGGTGCTGCCATGGAAACAGCTTCTTTGAACAGATTTTTTACAATAAATAAAATTTTGAAAAATGTCTGTTGGTCTGGGTTCATTGAACCAAAGGAATAGTCCCCATCAAGTATAGGCTGGTTATCACCTAAAAATGCTTCTTCATTAACCTTAAATCTTAAGTCTGAGTCCCTTGAGTTCCTGGACAGGCGGTCATTTCGCAGCCCAGGTTCTAAGGGCAGGAGAGAGGGGATTTATTTCCACTGACAACCGGATAGCCGCGCCTGCCAGCCAGGGTGGAGGGCGCCCGAGGCACAGGGCAGCCGGGGCTAGGGCGCGAGGAGCGGGGTTGGGGCAGGGCGGCTGGGCAGGCCAGGCCACGCGCAGGGTGGAGGGCGCAGGAAGGCCAAGCCCGGTGGGCTGTGGGATGCACCGCTGGCTCCTGCGGCCCCGCAGTGTCTGCGCCCAGGGAGCAGCTGAGGGACCCACGTCGCCCTCTCTGGCTCCTGGCCTGAGCAGCGGAAACAACCTTCTCCTCGGAGGCAGAGTGGGCCTGCTGCTCAGAGTGTGCGGAACCCACCTTCTACCCACGAAGACACCTCTGGCCCCACGGACACAGTAGAGCCAGCCATCAGCGGTGTGGTTTGTCTTAAATCTTCAGCATGAAATCAGCACGGTCATCCCAACGCGCTCATCTATACATGAGTGTTTCTGTGAAAATCCTGATTAAAATTTTGGAAGGTACGAAAGCAAAACAGCAGGTGTACATATCTCTATGTGCGTGCGTATCGTCGTATGTGAGCACCAATCAGGAATGTGTATGCAAATCAATCCTGTGTGTGCTTATCGTTAGGGCTGCACACACCCGGGCGTGTTTGCGTCACTCTGTACGTACACATTTGCATCAGGTGTGTGTGTATCGTCGGGCATGCACACGTGCGTGTCTGTAACGAATCTAGGCGCTGTCTTTCCGGTTCAGATATGCTGAGAGCTCTACACACACGAGAGCCACTGGCAACCCAACGGGGCTTTTATCTGATCACGAATACAGGAAACCATTATTGCTCATTTGTGTTTTCTCAAGAGGTTTCTGCTTACAGGATGCAATTCACTTGGCAATTATGCCCGTGGCTGTAAAAGTCATTTAGTGTGTAGCGCGGCGTGCACAGCGCTTCTGCGCTAGGGTTCCCGGGTCAGAAGGAAGCAGAGAGCTTTAATGGGGTCATCGATTGCTAGCCCGGGCAAGTCCTGCTGCCCGAGGCGGTGACCAAGGCCACGTGCTGCTTTCAAGTGGCCTCGCAGTCACATATCTATGTCAGTAATAAAGACATTGAGACACGAGGCACCGCTGTGAAATCATTTTTAGGGGTCTTCCCGAAATGAAAAGCAGCCTTCCTTGGTAGATTTAGAGTCATGGGCCTCAATATTATACCCAGGTGAGGAAGGAAAACGGCCACATCCAGTCTGGGGGCCGCAGGCGTTTGGGGTTGGCGAGGATGGGCACAGGCTGCAGAGAGCAAGCCCCCTTCTCAGCTGTCCACCACAGCAAAGGCCATCTCTCCCTGGGGAACGTGGCTGGAGGAGCTGTGCACATACAGCTGTGCCTGCATCTACACCTGTGGGTCACGAGATCATGACTGCACGGTGCTGGGACAGGATGAGGTTCGGGGGTCTCGGTGGGGAGGTGAACCACCGGGCCATAGAATAGAGAAGGTGGACTTTGGCGGCAATGGCCCCGAGTGAGTCGGGCCTCCCAGGACCCACACTTGTTTCCAAGGGGACTCTGCCGCTGCTCCTTCCAGAGATGGGTCCGTTTCCACAGTTTCTGCACCTGTGAGGACTCTGTCCCTCGCTCTGACCAACGGCACCAGATGGGCGGACTGTGCGGCACTAAGGCCAGGCCCTCGGGGGCTTGAGCTCCCTACCTTGGGCGTCCGAGCACTTCCCCAGCATTGCAGAAAGCCCAGAATGGGGCGGCACGTGGGGCCAGACTCAGCCAGCCCGCTGGGTCCCAGCCCCTGCAGCCTCCGGAGCGAGCGAGCCGTGGGGACCACTGGAAGGGGGCTCAGGAGCCCCAGCTCACGGGAAGCCGAGCCACCTGCTGGAGCTACTGTGGTTGGCTCCGCAGACGCAGAGCTGCCCCATCTCATCCGCATGGCCGAAGGAACCTTCCGGGTATTGAAGGACAGGATATGCTGTCTTGAAGAAACTGTGACTAAGAAAACAGATTGAGCACTTCAAGTCCCAAAATCCGAAATCCAGTATCTGAAGGTTTTTGAGTTTTCACATGAGTTCTGAAATTCTATACCAGGAAACTATTTCATGCACAAATTATTAAAATACTGTGTAAAATTACCCTCAGCCTATGTGTCTAAGGCATACATGAAACATGAATGAACTTCCGCTTCAGGCTTGGGTCCCATCCTCAGTGTCTTAATTACCTTCTCATTGCCGGGATAAAATGTCCAAAACTGAGTCGGGGATATAGCTCAGCAGCACAACACCTGCCTGGCAAACATGGGGTTATGAGTTCAATTCCTGGTATCAAAAATGAAAAAAGAAAGAAAACCAACACTCACAAGTTAGAGGAGGAAAGGTTTACTTTGGTTTAGTTTGTGGAGGTTTCAGACCTTAGTTTTCCCACTCCATGGCAAGGTGGCCCAGCAGAGGGGCACTGCAGAGGAGAAACAGCCAGGCAGGAGGCAGCAATCACGGGAGGAAGACAGATACGTACTTACACCCTTTCAGATCACACACACAGGGACCCACCTCCCCCAGGCCTTTCCTCCAATATCACACCAAGTACAAATCCATCGGTGGGCTAAGCCAGTGTCACACACTTACCCAGTCACTTCCAAAAGCCTCAGGTCTGAGCTCCCGAGGCTTTGGGGAGGTGTCCAGACATAAGGTGTCCACAACACAGATAGGTCATTATGTATTTGCAAATAAACCACAATCTGAAACAACAACAAAAAAAACCCTACAAATTCTGAAACACCATTTAGTGCCAGGCATTTAGGATAAAGGATACAGATAATCCTCATTTAATGACAGAGTTCCACCCCTACAACTAGGTTGTTAAATAAATTGGTCGCTAAGTGAGGAATCGTGTGTAGTATGAACATTACAGTATTTAGAACTAATAAATGGTCAAAGGAAACTCCAACTTGATGACTGCTTTGATTTGCGTAACGCTTACATGCAGTACTGTAACCCCCAGCAGAACATAAAACTACAGTCCCGCACCATGCGGGACAGTCAGCAAAAGTCACAGCACAGTGCCGCTGAAGAACCACTGTGAGGCGACACTGCCACTCACATTTCCACGTCATAAGATGGAGCAGCAGCGGGTGTTAAATTCAAACAGTGCTTAAGTAGGTAGGTTGCTAAGTGAGGAATAGCTGTACTCAATCTGTAGTGACTTTCCTCAGGTCGACAGCTAGTTTATAAGTACATCTAATTAGGGGAATTTATGAAAAGTACTTAATTTCTTTCAACTTCTTTCCTATATGTAAAATAGAAATAATCACATCATCATGGCATTCATCTCTAGCAAAATGAGCACATGAAATATTGTGAAAATATGCTTTTGAACTGTAACCTACTACTACGGCTCTGTAAGGGTTTACATCTTCCTTGACTCCCCCCATGCCTTGCATTTTGTCCTTCAATTTTCTCGTTAGTATCAGAGAAATACTTTGGACATAAAATCAACATTAATTAAAAAAAAAACTAGTGAAGACATTCAGGGGAACTCTAAACTTTGTTTTAGTTACTTTCCTCCTTGCTGACATCAAAATACCTGCCACTCAAAAATAGTAGTGCAAAGCTTTATTTATCTCACAATTTGTAGATGTTTCAGTTTATAGTTGGCTGGCTCCAAGGCAAGGTGACACATGGAAAAGGGAAAACCTTCATGACAGCAGAAGGCAGCAAAAGCAACAAGAGGAGGTCGAGAGAAAAGGAGAGGAAGACCGAGAGGAGGGGGAGGAGGCTGTGCCTGTTTCCCTCCCTACTTGCCCTAGGGCAGGGTAGCATTTATACCACTGGTCCCAGCATTGACCATGATTCAGTCACAAGCCCTATAAGCCAGCCCTCATGCCACACGAGGGTCTGGGGGGAAGAGGGCATCTAGACACAGACCGTAACAAACTTGTAAGCAGCTGTTATGGTTTGCCTCTGGGTGACCCCCAAAGCCTAATGCAGTCATGGGGGGCAGGCCTTGCCAAGGTGGCTGAATCTAGCATTTGTGAGTGGGTCTTTTTCTAGCACTGGGATTGGCAGTGTGAGTGCTGCACCTGCCTGGGGTGGAGCCAGCGTACACTACAAGGGCAAGAAGGAAGCTGGCCGCTTGCCCTTTTCCCCTTTTTGCTCTTGTGGCCAGTGTGAACAACTGCCCCTCAGCTACACCACCCTGCCTTGGAGCCACTGAGTATGGACTGAAACCGCCACAAACTGAGCTAACTAAACCTTTCCTTCCTTCATGTTGGGCGTCAGGTATTTTGTCTCAGCAGCAAGAGAAAAGTAACCAAAACAATAGTTTTACATAAATATAGTCCAAAAATATAAGAACTGCAAGGCAAAGATGAAGCTAGCTGCAGAGTTCCAAAGTCCTTCGCCTTGGCTGTGCCGAGAAGGCCAGGCTGGGCGCTGGGCGCTGCGTGCTGGGCGCTGGGTGCTGTGTGCTAGGTGCCAGCCACCGCCCCAAGCCTGACTCTCCTCACCTGCCTATGTGCCAGGCGATGCGATCTTGGGGTCTATGGGATGCGATCTTGTATCTAAATGTCTGAAAGCCGTAACTGCAGCCTACGGAGCGATTCGGTAGAACATGTTCTCCTCCTTGAAACAGACCTGCCCGCACATCCCTGTCTGACTCTCATCTGAGCGGTCTGCCGTCCCGCCAGCTCCCTGGAGCAGGCAGGCCGCTCGGGAAGGCACCCCAGCCCCACCCTAACCCGGAGTGAGGCAGCCACGGGGAGGGTCCCACTGACTTGCCACACCCACCCAAGCCCTCCTGTGGCTGCTCCCAGCCTCTGCACTGCCAGGTGCACACAGCGCAGGCGCGTGGGCTGCAGGGCACGCAGGCAGCGCCCACGCCGGAGTGTCCCGTGGGCAGGGCCCGTGCTCCAAGCTCACACCGCAGGCTGAGTGCTAGGCCTCCTGCAGGATCGTCTAACTTCGACTTTAAAAAATGTTTTTTAATTAATTTTAAACGTGACATAAAATATGAGCTAAACTATTGATGAAAACGCCAAAGTAAAGCGAGTTAAATTTAAAATTGTTCAGTCATCTTGTGTTACACAATGTTTGTACACTAGGATCACAAACCATTCACACACACACACACACACACACGGAATTAAACCTCTGGCGTGGGTGTGGTGGCGCACGGCTGCAACCCCAGCATTCAGGAGACCGAGGCAGGAGGGCTACCGAGTGCAGCCCAGCTCGGGATGCACGGTGAGTTCAAGGCGGCGCGAGCCTTCAGCCAGACCAGGCCTCGAGAAGATGTCTCCAGCCCGTCCTTACTTAGGGAGCCTGCCGCCGGTTAACCACCAGCAGAAACCCATACTCACCGAAACAGGAGAAAACGTTTGGAAAACAAGAACCAACTTTGTCATTCCACAATCTAGACTGGCAGGAAAATCAGGAAGAACCAAAACCCTTCGTTCCACCCGGCTAAGACAGACCCTCTGGTTTTTGGGTTTCAAAGCAGCTTCCTGGAGGGTCCTCGCGGATGAACCTGTCCCAGGAATGGGTGGCCGCGTGCAAACCTCCCACCACCACTCGCCGACGGCGGCACCCGGGTTTACCCCCTGCGCCCACCCCTTCCCTGACAGGTCCCCGCCCTCCGGCTACGCACGCCCATCAAACCCGACGTTTGCCACCGGCACCTCGTCCTCTTTCTGAGTCCATTTCCCACCAGCCTGTTCCACAAAGACCTGGCGAGAAAGCGGGGCTGGGTAAACAGCTGTCCCCATGGAAACCGCAGAGTCGGTTCCATAGTGTCTTGTTGCCACTTGGCCTTTGGTAATGACTTTGAACAAAATATACATTTTCTCTAAACTTGTACAGTCTATAGGACCTTACAAGACAGTCACTAGTTTACTGTTATGCAACTGAGCATTTAAACTATCTGGCTCAGTGTGATACCCTACAATCTACATATATTCTTCCTATGTCACCATTTTTTGGTAAATATATTACATGTGCAATAGAGAATACAAATTGGATCTGCACATCTTAAAGCATAATGATAAATACACACTAACCAGTTTGTTAAACTGGACTTGGACATCCTAACCAACAGCACAGGCTGCATGGTTTAAACAGTGGGCATTTATCTCTCATTCTGGAGCCTGGAAGCCCAAGGTCAAGGTGTCAGCCAGGTAGGGCTCATTCTGAGGCCTCTCCCCCTGGTTGGGGGGTGGCAACCATCTCCACCAACGCTCATTCACGTGACCTGTCCTTTGTCTGTGCATCTGGGTGCTCTGAGGTGTCCCTGATGAGAACTTCAATCCTATTGGATCAGGCCCAATCCCTGACCTCGTTTAACCTTGCTTACTTCTATAAAGGTAGGGTCCAATTTACGATAATTCATATCAACTTTTTTTTTTTACTGAACTATGATGTTCAGTAGCAACCAGGCTTGGGATTTTGAATGGGGATCCCTTCCTGGCCCCCAAACGAGCCCACAGTGAAGGCCCAAAGGAATGAGACACTCGGTATAGTCTTCAGGGCTGCAGGAGGACTAAAGTCCTTGGCAGAGCTCGAAACTCTGCTAGCCAGCCGGCCAACTGACGCTGGGCAGCCCGTATTCAATCAGAACAAGCAAGGAGTTGAGTGGAAAACGCAGGAAACCTGAGCAGGATCTTGGGAGGGGTTCAAGGACCCCTCAGAGTAACAGAGGATGCTAATTAAGGAAAACTATCCAGAGTCTCCAGGTGGCCTCAACTGTGGCCCCCTGAGGTGTCTCCCCGTTCTCGGTTCAGCCTGCCCGGGGCCACGCCACAGCCCTGCGCCTGTATCCAGCCTCAGTGGTCTCCAACAGTGGATAATCAGAACCTCACTGTAAAACAGGCTTTGTGTTAGGTACTAACTATCCCGCTGCAGGTGGCGGAGATGATTCAGGCACAGTCAGGTTTTTGTTTTTGCTTTGATGAGCAGAAGTTTGTTATATAATTGAATGAAATTTATCAACCCTTTAAAATTTGTGCTTATTTATGATACCATTGACCTTTCAAATTTCCCAAAGTTTGACATCTTACCTGTAAGTTTTAAATCCATCCTGAATTGATTTTTCCAAAATAAGTAATCTCACCCTCCAACTGACCTACACGCAATCTCTTTATTAATGGGGGCTTAATGTGCTCCTTACCCCCTCAGCCCTCTGATACTCCACTCCAAGAATCCATCCCACCCCAGTACCCCAACCCCTTCTCCAGCACACTCAGCGGGTCCTCTGCCTTCGGCTTCCCGGGGTGTTGGAGAGCGTTGAAGCTGAATACAGGTGCAGGGCTGAGGCGGGGCCCGGGCAGGCTGAACTGAGAAGAGACACCTCCGGGGGCAAGAGAGGCCACAGCAGAGGCCACCTGGCAACTTTCTGGGTGGTTTTCCTTAATTAGCATCGTCTGTTGCTCTGAGGGGTCCTTGAACCCCTCCCAAGATCCTGCTTAGGGGTCCTCCATTGTCCACTCAACTCCTTGCTTGTTCTGATTAAATACGGCCTGCCCAGGGTCAGTTGGCCAGCCAGCCAGCAGTTACAAGCTCTCCTGAGGAATTCAGTCCTCCTGCAGCCCTACAGATCATGTGTCTCATTCCTTTGAGCCTTTGCTGTGCGCCCATTTAGGGGACTGGGACTCTAGGCACAGACCCCAACATGGGGGTTTCTTCCTTGAGTCCTCAGTCTGTCTAGGATATTCACACTTACATGGAGGTTTGAGAATCTGTTGGTCATATCTTCAAAGAACCTTTTTAATATTTTAATGGCAAGTCCAAAAAAAAAAATCTATGGATTACTGTAGGGGAGAAATAATATCTCTATGGTACAAAGTGTTTCTCTCCCACCAATTACATATGCTTAAATTTTATTTATATCTTTCTAACTTTTTAATTTAATATTGAATACACAGAATAATCACATGTAATCTATATAATTTAAACATAAACGTTATAGTAGTCCATAATTTAGGGGTGCAATCAATTTAATAGAAGGCGCAGAGTCATTAAGTATAAATAGCATATACTGATATATTTAATACTGATATAATTTTAATATACATAGTACAATTAGGGGCAATGGGACCCCTGCCCCCCACTCACCTGAACCTGGGCACCGCCCCAGGACCACCCTCCCCGACCTTTGCCCTAAGGCCCAGTACCTAGAGGGAGAGCTAAGAACAAAGACCCCTCTGAAATTTGCAAAACTGCACACTGGGACACAGGGCTGCTAGACCTGCTGGCGGCACCTCCCGCGCGCTCTCTTCACGCGGAGCTCCTTGCAGCTCATGCGTCGGACTGCATCTCACCCCTCGGGTCGCAGCAGCATGAATTATGGGAAGGACATGCGCAGTAGACACACTGCCGACTGCCGTGACTCAGCACCCTGTCAATGACGTGGTCAATCGTCCTCTGAACCACCCAATGGGCGGCGCCCTAGGCCTGACACGATATTTTAAATTCTTAAACCAGCCGCGCTCAGTGCTCCTGCCATTTGTCCTTCTGCGGGCACAAGCCTGCTCACCCTGGGCATGCTTTCCCCGCTTAAACTGCATTAAACTTGGCTGCTTTTTCCTTACCGTCGCGTCCCAAGTCCAGTTCAACCTATCCCGGGACCCATTACCCACGTTACACTTTGAAATGTAACATCTTTCCAAAAAGTTCTATTTTTCCTTTGACTATCTTGCTCTCATTCTGTTAAATTTATTCCTAATTATGTATTTATATTTTATATGTCCTTTTAAATACTGTATTTCTAAACATTTGGGCCAATATAGAGATTCAATTTACTCAGCCAATTAATTTTACATTTTATAGCTCACATCAATTTTAAGAATTTGTCTATTGGATTCTCTACATGAGTAGTCATGTCAGATAGTGAAACTCCTTTCTCCCTACCCTTGCTTATCTTGTTTTTATTTGTTCATATTGTTCTTCACAATATAACCACAAGATCCATACAGTATTTCCCCCATTGCTTTCAATAATTAATACTATTTCTGTGTATTGCAATTGCTTATGCACTGAAATTCATTTATAGATCTCACTTTACACTTTCTACTTACTACGTTTTAAAAATCTTTTCCCCCATTTCCAATGGATTGCATTTTGCCCTGCTTATTCTGTTTCATCTTTTCCTTTTCTAGTTTTGAATTTGAATTGAAGTGTTTCTATTCTTTCAGTGATTAGCTTATATAACGCTTCTATCTAGATAAGTCCCCCAAACCGCATGGACCCATAGGTGGGGCCCCGGGGGTGGGCTGGATCTTGGGATGTGATGCTCACAATGCATTTGCTCATCGATGACTATAGAGCTAAATGTGATGCTGGGCGTGAAGGGTGGTGGGAGAGATGGTCACGGGCCCTCCTGCCTTGGTCTCTGTGCTTCCCACCATTGTGTCACCGTACGCGTCTCCTCTGCCCAGCTGCCCTGCCTCGGAGCCCCCAGACTGTGGATAGAACCTCTGTAGGCTGAGCCACAGTAGACCTCTCCTCCTTGGAGCCATCGTGTCAGGGCTTGTATCCCAGCAAGGGGAAAGTCACTAAGCGGGTCTGCAAATTCTAACTTAAATTCTAAACTGAGCCAATGTTTTGTCCATCCTCTCATATATGGATGTGCAAAGTTTCTATTTGCATTACTGTCCCTCAGCCCATAGGCTACCGCTGCTTCCTTGTCTTCTAGTTTGTTTTGTTTTGTTTTGCTTCTATCTGCCAGCACTAGAACTTGTTGTAAAAGACAGGCGGTGTGTTTGGATGTACTCGTGGGTTTATTGGCATCTTTCTTCCCCTTCCTTGCTTGCGGTTCAGATCTGCATCTGTGGACACTGGTGTCTTCTGCTCACTAAGTCGCTTTCTGGCTGCATCTGTCTTTCTGGCTTGTTTGCCCTGTGATCAGTTTCAGTTCCTTTCCTTGTCACAGTTTCCAGTGTGCTCCTCCTCCTCTAATCCTGCCAGTGCCTGGCATCCTTGCTGGTCAGGTCTGCAGTGTGGTTGTGGCTGAATCTTCTGGAAGCCTGGTTCCCAAGGGTCTGTATTGCTCTCTGATTTTGTGCTTATGTACCAAGGGAGGCTGATAGGTAGGAATTCTTAGAGCCTTGTGTTTAAAGTGCCTTCTTTAAAGAACCTTTAATTTGTTGCTAAGCACCTAAAACACTGGCATCTTGACTATATATTCACTTCTGCTTGAAGATTTTTAGGTAAAATTAGAACATGAAGACTGTCAGGTCAGACCTAAGAAAGACCTTCCTAGTAAACATGCTGCCCTCTGCAAAGAACAGGAATCCACAAAAAGAGCCGTACTGCCCTCAGCAAACAGAACTGATATCCATAAAGAAATTTAGGACTTGATCTACAATCTTCCAGGTACCACAACGTCCAGCAGTGTCCACACCTGCGCTGACCATCCTCAGACCTCTGACCCCATCCACCCCATCCAGAATCCTTATTTATTTTTTAATTTTTTTTATTTTATTTTAAAAAGGGGTAAAATTAAGCACAACAAAACAACAGAACAGGACATAAGAAAGCGTAAATTTCAAAGCTAGACAACCAGAGATCTTCACTATCTGTCATATTGTCTCTTGTTTTCTTCCAAATGGTTGTCCATATCTTTGCATATGGGGAGCTCATACTAAATAACATAGTCAATCTTTTCACAAGATGTGTAGTTCACTGGCTCCCACTTGCTAAGTGGGAGGGAGGGGGGCACATGGGGCAGGGGACAGGAGGACATGAGATGTCTGATTCTCAGCCTGCGGGCCAGCAGGATCACAGCCGTTCCCCAGAGAGGGGAGGAGCTCCTTGTTCTCCTGGTACCCCGAGTCTACCTACCGCACAGTGCAGGTCCTGAGGCGCCAGGGTCTCTCCCCTGAAGGCGCCCCAAAGTCCGCCATACTCACCTGCTATCTCTTTCTGATGAATTGACCATTCCATTTCCAAAGTTCTGAAATGGCCAACAGACCACAGAAAGAATTCTCTTTAGGCTTCTGTTTGAAACCAGCAGCTACAGCGATCTGCTGGCCTTGCTTCAAGGCCACCAGAATCCTTTAAACCTTGGTTCTCCAACCTTATTATTAATGCAGCCCCTCCTCCAGACCAGCCATTGATACCACAGCCTGCCAGTACCTGGAGGGAATTAACCCAGCCTTTCCCCGACGCAAGCCTATCTCTGAGTGCTTCTTCACGAGCTCCCTCTAAAATCCACTAGGAATTCTATGTTTTTATTTTAAACAAACAAAAGGATAAAAATGATACAGAATTTCCAAACAAAATAATAGGAGATTAACGCTAGTTAATATATTATCTTCAATGTAGTTGTTCAGATCACAAGATTTAGGCATAAAAACCAACACAACCTTTTCTTTTGGATGAACAGAGATTAGTAGAATAGGTATCTATCTTGCATACACACACACACATGCACACATATGTATACATATACACAGATAATCTGTCCCTTCTTTCTTTTCTCCTTTCCTTTGTCCCAGCAGGTGGGGGAGGCCTCACCTGCATGCCCACCAACCCACATGGAGTTCTCTGCGTGGAAGAAGGGCTCACCTGCACTCTCGCCGGCCAGCATAGGTCCTCTAGGTGGAGGGAGGGTTCGCCAAGTTTCTTGCCAACCCACTGAGGTCCTCTGCTTGGTGGAAGGGAGACTCACCATGCCTCACTGGCCCGCGGAGGCCCTCTGGGTGGGGGTGAACTGTACTTTTTTTTAAATCTGTCTTTTTGAGACAGGGTCTCATTATGCAGTTCAGGGTGGCCTTGAGTTCACTTTGTAGCCCAGACTGATCTCAAACTCGCAACAATCCTCCTGCCTCAGACTCCCAAGTGCTGGGATTACAGGCGTGAGCCACCAAACCTGGCAAAACTGTCCTTTTTGTGTCACCCACTCCTCTGGCTGATGAAAGGACCAGGCCATCTGTTCCAAACTGATCATGTTCTTGCAAGAAGTCTACACGCAGGGCTTTGGGAACTGTTCCGCACATGTGTTCTGAATCTTGTAATTAACAGGCCACACCTATGTTCCCAGCCAGTTTTGCCGTGACCTGCTCTCCTGTCTCAAGTGGGTGTAGGTAGCAGGGTCACAGTCCAAAACCAGCACGAGGAACTTAGGGACTTAGTGAAATCTGTCTGCAACAAACAAATTAATTTCTAAACGCAGTGGGAATTGTCAGAAGACGGGGTTCAAGGAGGTTCCCAAAGCTGAAAAAAGAACCTGACCCGCCATACCCACAGAATAGGCTGCAAGTTCACTGAATCCTGTGGTGGAAAAGAACAAGTCAGTAAGAGACATAAAGGGATTAATCAGGCATAAATGCAGAGTTCTCAACCAAAGAAACAGAGTGTGGGTTCTCAAGATGTAGCCCAAAAGAGTTGGACTCCTGAAAAAAGCACTCTCACTAGAGAAGGGGAAAGTGGCTTTATTGCCAGCAGCTCTGCAAGGGACTCCCATCTCCCTCCCTAACCCTAACCCTAACCCTAACCCTAACCTCCCCACCCCCAGCGCCCCAGCATGGCTTTACTTTCACTTTTAAACCTTTAGGCTGCAAAAAAGGAGGTTATGGAAGCAGACTAGCTGGGGGGAGGGGCAGAAAATTCTCAGCTAGAACCTCCGAGACGTATATGGGAAATTCTTGGGGGGGACCTTCCAGTGGGAGGCATTTTTCTCTCTTGTTCCCCTCTTTAAGGCTCTGCCTGGACAGTCACTGGTTTCTTCCACCTGTGTTTATATCTAAGTTGCCTGCTGTTGATTGGTGCCCCCTGGACCACAGAACCCAAGGAGTTGTCTTCTGATCTACAGTGGTCTGCATTATGGCAAGGAATAGTTAGGCATATTCCTAATACAACCAAGTATCCTGTCAAGGTCTACAATCCCCTGAGACCTGAGACCCATCCTTCAGATGACTCCCCTGGGTCCCAACGCTTCCATGTTTGGACAGGTTCATGAGTTATGGCCTGCATCTTACAATTTCCTCTGCCACTTCTCCCTGGTCTTTAATTTCTAAGCAGCATTTAGTCAGACTGAACTTCCCACAGACCCCTCCTTCCTCAGCCAGCAAATACCCTAAAATCTGTCCTGGTAGACTGTGTTTTGGATCTGAAACTGAGGGTTTCTTTGTTTGGAGGTTTTTTTTTAGTGGGAATCAGACTTAGGACCTTGCACTTTCTGGCAGGTGCTGTACCACCAAGCTACATCCCCAGCAGACTGAGTTTTGACAAGACGGTCAGTGCTCATGCAGTTTCATTGGTTATACTTTCTAGTACATCCTGGCACTAGCACAGCCTAGAATTACCCTATTTACCATGTAAATCGGGGTACTGTACCCCTTGCCCCACCTTCAGCCCAGGTGGCCAGCCTGTGGTAATGGATTATCCTTTCCTGTGGCCACTGGTCATCCTTCCAGTTCCCTGTGGTGGCTCCACCTTTGGTTGCATTCTGCTCGCTCTGCTTCTGGCCAGCAGTACATCTCCTCCCTGTAGGGGTAGGGGAAGGAGCACGGCTTAGTAGTTCCTAAAATGCAGCTTCCTGTCCAGTTTGCTGGGAGGTGGGTGTAAGCTCTGTTCCCATACACCCAACATAAGGGCTTCGGGGCGGCCCAGTGGCTAGGACCTGCCAAGTCTTCCCAACTGTGATTTAAGTCAGAGAACTCAGCCAGGGGGGTCACCTCTGTTCCATCTCCTCACCACTCAGTCTCTCCATTGAGCTCATTTTAAAACTTTTGTCCTGGACAAATCAGTTGGCCCACTGGGCTAGCAAAGTCCTTTCCCTGTCAGGCAAGTCACCGTCTCTGATGATGTTAATCTGCAGGGTCCATGGGTTGCTCCCCTTCCAGGAGGGTGACGTGTGTTCATTTCGTGGCGCTCTTTCTAGCGCTGCTGCTGCATTAACAATAGGACCCCATTCTTTGGCTTCCCAGAGCCATTCATCTCCTGTAAGGGTCCTTCACATACATAACGTTAGGTGGGTGGGCTGTTCCTCCTGCTAGACCCATTAAGAGACTTTTGCATTACTGGTGGGATCTGGAGGAGAGGTTGGCTGTGTCCCTCATCGAAGGAATGGAGCTGGAAGAAACAGGGATAACATGGTCTCCTAATCATGATGCTGGTCACAGGGCCTTGTCCCCAGCTGTAGATTTGGGCACCAGACATTCTGCCTGTCTCCCAGCAGGGATTCCCTGGATCAGTAATGGTCAGTATTACTGAATTCATGCTCCTCAGGTACAATGTGGGGGGACTCCCTTTTCCGAGGGGGCCTGCCTTCTGTTAAGTGCCTCATGTAGCACAGGTCCAGAAGGCACAGAAATCCTGGGGACTAGAGCAGTCACCTCCCCGCCACAGCCCTTCTGGAGGAAAGCCCACACAGAGACGCTTGACAAACGTAGTGTTGAAGGACAGCTCAACTCATCCCCTTAGTTGTAACCTCCAGGTCTGATTCAGGAGCACCCCACTCTCGCCCCCACACACAAAGCTCAAGCTGCCGGGTATCAGGCTCCTGAAAGGCAAAACACAGGGTTTCAGAGCTGCCCCCCAGGTCACAGACCTCATACATAGTGTGATTATGAATGCAGGCCCCTAGGGTGTCCTTTTACAAGTATAGTAGCTAAGGAAGAGCAAGGTGGCTGTGACAGTGGTCCTGACTGGGTGACACACTGGTAGTGGCTGCAGTCGTCTGTGGCTCCCATAGGCTGTTCCAGTCAGGAGGAGAGTGAACCTGAGCATGACAGGTGACCCCATAATGCTGGGGATTCGCTCCACCCGGACTGCCATGGGAGTGGTCAAAATAACTGTTAGTGGCCTCTGCCCCTTAGGTTTAAGACTCTCTTAGGTCACCAGTCCTTTATCCAAAGTGAATCTCTCAGGGAAATGGGATTCAGAGGACTAGATTTGCTACTGGGGGCTTGTTTTAATACCCAAGCAGCTGTCTTCTGGGAGACTTTTCCTAGCCCCATTAGTTGCTTTGCTAGGGTCCATTTCCCAATGTGTTATTTCATGACCCTGTTATGGTTTGTGTCTGGATGTCCCCCCAAAGCCTCATGCAGTCATGGGAGGCTTTTTGGAGGCAGCTCAGTCTAGAGTTTGTGAGTGATTCATGGTCCAGTGCTGGAATTATGAGTGTGAGTGCTACCCCTAGCCTAGGACAGGTAGCCTCCTCTCTTGTTGCTTTTGCTGTCTTCCACTGCCGTGAACTTTTGCCCCTCTGCTATGTGCCACCCTGCCTTGGATCCAGTCGATTATGACCTGAAACCTCTATAAGCTGTGAGCTAAATAAATCTTTCCTTCTTTAATTTTGGGTGTTGGATATTTTGTCTCAGCAATGAGAAAATAGTGACTAATATAACCCCCTATCTTACAAGTATGTGACTGGCAAAAGCCTTGGGCCTTGGTTTGTCCCTTTGCTTCCTTGATGTTAACAGATCAGTGAGTGAGGGCCCCATGGGAGATGTCACAACTGATTCTCCCTGTGTCCGCCAGGAATTCTACTGGTTTGTCCTCCACCTTTGTGAAGATTGTGGGCCCCATGGAGGATTGCCAGCCTGGTCCCCCTCAGTCCTCAAAGAGTGAGTCCTTCCCTATTGAGTTCCCAATATTGCCTCGACCCATGCGGCTCCTGAGGTTCTTGGGTGAAGGACCCAGAGGACGAGAAAAATAAAGAGACAAAGCTGGGCTCAGGTGGAGCCCTTACACTCCTGATGGGCAGAAACGCATTGCTCAACCAATGCAACATGTTTATTTATATACTGGGAAGGATGATGTCAATTTCAGCTCTGTGTAGTAACCCATTTCTTGGATTGTCTAGGAGCTTGGTGTTTTCCTAGGATGTAGCAACTTCTTCACGTGGCTGACCTGAGCTCTCCTTGTTTTCTGGTAGGGTCACGTCTGGGTCATGCCCTAGGCCAATTTCCAGCTTCAACAGCAACCAACACAACATTATAATCCCAATAGTAATTCCTTATCATATTGTAATCCAAGTATTACATATTATAATCCAATTATTGTAGTCTTTTCTTTTCTCAGTCTTTTCTCAGTCTACTTTGTAATCTGGAAAATTATATTTGTAATCCTGTAGAAATGTTATTGGGACTCCAGCAAGTTAATTCCAATCTACCACCTCCAATGCAACCCATGGTAAGAGTAAAGACACCAAGACATGTTCAAAGTTAAGGGCAGCCAAGGGGTCCTAAGTCTGATGCAAGTGAGGATATGTGGGCAAAGGCCTTGATCCAGGGCCTGTCCCAGAATTTATTATCTCATGAAGAAGGGAGTGGTTCAAGGATGACTGACAGGATGACAGGAATTACATGCGTATCTTGAGCTGGCTAGCCAGGTGGGGAGAAAAACCTCTTGGCAATATGCAGGGAGAAGGATATGCAGAAGGACCAATCTAGATTACTCAACTGGGCTAGCATTTGAAAGGTTTTAGGAGGCTGTTGCTCCAGTTTCTGCTATATAAACTTTTGTGGGCTGGGGAGTCACAGCCTCTCTCATCTTGAGGCTCAAACCCAGCTGACATTCCTGGAGCTGAGTGGCTCTGCCATCCTGCTGTGTTCAACCATTGTGCAGAAAACACAATGTGAGGAAACAGGACAATATTGGTTGGCTTTACAGATTCCATATCAGGACCTCAGCCGGCCTTATTTGCATTGCTTGCAGCCAATTGAAGGGAGAAGGAAACAGTTTAGCCAGCTCTGGACCTATCAGTGCATGGAACCAAGACTCAATTTATCTAATGCTGAAGCCATTGTTCTGCATTCCAGGGAAACAGCTCAGATTGCCTCCTGCACTTCCCTCTGATGAAAACAAGAGGTTGCTCCCTGGTCCTCAGAATGCTTGCCCATCCTCTTCAGTTGCGGGCACTCACACTTATAATGGTTTCTCTCTCTGCAGAGGCACATGGTCCTTTTCAAGGGACAGACATGGATCCCAAGAGTGGCCCTGTTCCTTTCTGTGATCTCCCGTTTGTGCTTTGGTTCGTTGCTAGTTTACCTGTCAGAGCTGCAGTCATGAGGCTGGCCTTCTTCATTTATGTTCAGCCACTCCGTACTCCTGCACATCTCAAACAGCAGGCCGGGGATTTAGCTCAGTGGCTTAAGTGCCTGCCTGGCAAGCTCGAGGTCATGAGTTCAATCCCCGGTACCAAAAAAAAAAAAAAAAAAAAAATCTCAAACAGCTTGTTGGTGACCTCCAGAAACTGAGCTGTGTTCATTTCCTGCAGAGCCTTCCAACTCCTGGAGATTGCAGTGGATGTGTCTGGCACTTTGACCCATGAAAGGTGTGTTGATCATCCTCTGGTTCTCAGGGCCTCTGGATCAAAGGGCATTTGGCATGCTGTGCTTCAGAGTCATTCCAGAAAGGCACTGGGGGCCTCATCTGGCTTCCGGAGGGTCTCAGCAACATTGGTGGCCTTTCTGGACTCCCTGTCTTAACCCTTAACCCAGTATGGCCTGAAGACAGCTTCTTCATCTGCTCAGGGATGTTTGCATCCCACTTCGGATCCTTCACGGGGAGCTGCTGTTTGGTATAGTTGCTTGGGTCACGCAACATTTCCAGGGCATTCTTTTCTAGCCACTTAGTGGTGGCCACCAGAACGCCATGATGGTCCTCCGTACCGAAGAGAGTAACCCGAAGCTGATGACAACCCACCCAGATGGGGCTGTGAGTCTGGAAATGGACTTCAGCAGATCAGTGCATGCTAGAGGTCACTCAGTTTATGAAGGTATGTGGTGTTTCCAATTTCATAGGTCAGTGAAAACCTTCCTCTAAAACTGCAGCCATAGTTGGCATCAAAGGAACCCCTAATCATAGATTCTTTGCAGCAGTAGTAACAGAAGAAGCTGCAAAGTTAACTTTGGGATAGACGCTGCAGGTCCTGACTCACCATAAGGTCAGAGGTATTCTGGAGAGAAAAGGTTACTTATGTGACTCTGGGTGTTCAGAAAACAAACTGGTCCTTCCTCAAGGGACACAGAGGAAGGCTATAGAAACACTTCATGGTTTCTGCCATATGGGAAGAGATGCTACATTGGAAATGAGTCACTCAAGTTTCCACAGGAGTATCAGTAGCAGGAGACACCCAACAGATCTGCAAAGCTTGCCCTAAAATAACCCGAGGAAGCCCAAACCACTTCCTTCATTAGAACATGTACGGAGGAGCAGAACATATCCGGGAAAGACTGGCAATTAGACTTCGCCCACATGCCACCGTGTGGAGGATTTACACAGATGCTGGTCTTAATTGACACCTTTCCAGGCTGGGATGAAGCCTTCCCTACCAGCTCAGAAAAGGCTGCAGAGGTACTGATGGTGCTTCTTAAGACAGTCATCCTCAGATCTGGACTTCCTCTCTCTCCAGAGGGAAGTGGCCCTTCTTTCACCTGAACTCAGGGGGTGGCAAAGTGTTTAGGAATAAAGTATCACCTTCATGCCACCTAGCAGCCTCTATCTTCTTGAAAGTGGAGAGGATCAGCCAGAACCTAAATGATCCGGCCCGAGGATCAGTCCGTGGGTCTCACCTGGAGGGGGAAAGGGGATGGGGGGCAGGGCAAGAGGAAAGAGAGACAGAGACAAGTTGAGCAGTTCCAATCAAGTCTCGTTTATTGAGGAAGTGAACATGGTTTATATAGGGTGAGGGCAGGAAATTGTCGTCATCAGGCAGAGATGTTGTGGAGAGACCGGATAGGTGGCAGTCATGTCCGGCCAGGGAGAGAGGATCATGGGTAATGTAGGCAGACGCACCAAATGCCCACAGGAGGGCGGGATGGGGTGGCAGCAGTGAGGCTATCACGCTGCTCCCTACACCTAAAGGGAACACCAGTGAAGCTTTTCCAAGAGACCTCCGGGTCTTGGCTCCAGTTGCTGCCAGTAGTACTTCCTGAGGGCTTGTACCATGCTCAAGCCTGGGCTAAATCTGAGCCCACTTGAGAGCCTCTATGGGAGACCGTTTCTATCCTTTAATATGCTGGTAGCTCAGAGACCACGAGACTCTTACAATGTCTCATTAACCTGAGCCAACTATAGCAGGAATGCAAACGTATGGAACAGAGTCCTGCCAGCTCCTGGCCCAGGACGACCACCTACTGTCCATCTGGAAACTATGTGCTCACAAAAATCTAGAGAGAGGACTTAGAGCTAACTCCCACTGACCAGTAAGAGCCAAAATAGAAAGGTCTCTTCTCAGTGATCCTTGCCACATTCACTGCAGTAAAGGTGACAGGTAGATAATTAGACTCGTCTTTCTGGAATAAAGCCAGTCCCACCTGAACCATCTGAAAACAAGATCACTCAGAAGGATAAATCTATTCCTGTGAGCATCTGCAATAATTGAAATTTCTCTTAAAAAAGCAAGACCCCAGTGCTGCTACCGGAAGTGTGGAAATCTGCCCTGCTCCTCGGGGTGAAATGTCTTTCTCCTGTCAAACAGGGAGCTTAATGGACATTAGTTTGTTCTCATTGTTTTCTGACAGTTTCTTTCTTCAATTCAGCTAAGAAGCCACAGCACCCCAAGATAGTTGGAGAACACATGATCCCCGGTAGGCAGGGTCTACAGCCCCTTCCAGCTTGAAGAAGCTGTAGAAGACAGAGACCTCCATTCCCCAGTACCCCTCAAAGAATTATGGGAGGGGCTGGAGGTTTAGCTCAGCGGCGTAAGTGCCCGCTTGGCAAATGTGAGGTCGTGAGTTCGATCCCCAGTATCAAAACAAAACAAAACAAAACAAAAAAAGAATTATAGGGGTTATGTCTCTCAAAGGGAAATAAGGCAGGCGATTGAAGTCAGCAGTCTGGGGAAGTAAGCCTGGCCTGTTAATTACCAAATCCAAGGACTCCTGCACAGAACAGCTCCCAAAGCTCTGCACACGGACTTCTTTCGGAACTCACGCAGGTTCTCAGTAGGAAGGCTTAGACCTGAGCTCAGCCTGAGGTGCAGGACCGCGGGCCCAACTCTCAAGACCCATATGTGGAAGTTCTTATGAGTTTCCTCAAGACGTGGAAGGCATAAAATACAGGTACCACAAAGACGTGCTTCATAGCTTTCCTCATGTTAGCCTTCCGTCCTCCAGAGTGTCCTTTTATCTTGATTTTTCCTTGGCCCAAACTCACTCTGAAGAGCTAGTTACTCCCTCAGTGTTCACTTTTGCTATTTTAAATAAACTTAGTCACTTTTTTTCTTGCTCATTTCATTCAGTTCTTTGTTCAAGATGGGAAGAACCAACTCCAGAAGATGCGAGCATCACAAAACCTGGTGATGGTTATTTGATGAGCCAGTTTCTAGGAGCTACTGGGTAATATCCTGCATAGCTGGAATTATAGGCAAGAACTACCAGCGTAGAGGGAAACTTGTGGCAGGAATTATTTACCCCTTTCCCTTGCAGAGACCCACTGTCCTGGACTTTGTCATACTTACAGCTCCCTTCTGGCTAGAGCAGAAGCCCGGATAAAAAGCCTTTCTCGTGCCTGTATTTCCTGTGGGCTTGATCTCCACACTTTCCTCACCTAAGAACCTGGTTCCAATATAGATAGTACACTTGGGGCTATGGAACAAGTTTTCTCTGCTCATCTAAATCGTCCCAGGGCTCACCTCCCTGACCTTAGTCTAAAAGCAAAGACCCCTACCTAGAGGCAGAAATAAGAAAGACAAAGATCCCTAGGCTCCTTGTAGAAGATTTCAGATTCCAAAATCGAGACCTTCCAACATCATCCACGGTAAACTTTCTTCACCTGGAGCTCACTGAGGGTTCCTGCATAGGGACAGCATCTCATGCAGTTAGCACTGAAGTGTGCAAAAAGGCACAACCGATGTGACTCAATCACATTGTCAATCACATTGTCAGTCATCCTCTGGAAGACCGGATGGGAGGTGCCTCATACCTTTTTTTTTTTTTTAACATAGTGAACGGAGCAGGCAACATCCAGGATTGAATTACAAAAGCAAAAGAGAGAGGGGGGTAGGGAGGGGAAAAAAGGGAGGAAGAGAGGAAGGAATTAACATTTTTAATACTGACATATTCAGCGCTTTGCTGTTTCCCTTTCCACCAGCATGAGCGTGCTCACTGCGCATACCACTGCAGCACATGGCACGACGGGCAGAGCCCAGCTGAGCCCCCCAGCACTGTACAGTGGCAACAGGGCATGGAATGTATTATGCCTGGTGCAGGCAGACAGAAAGTGATAAGGCCATCCGCAGGGAACAAAGAGAAGCGTATCCTTTTACAGGGATGGAAAGAGGAAAAGGGACACTAGGTGGGAAGATTTTAATATCTGTGGTCAGAGTTCTCTGACTGCCTTGCACCTCAGAGGGCAGAGTCCTTGAAGCATCAGGTGTCTCCAGATGTCCCCTGAGGTCTCCGATGTCCCAGGACCTTCAAGATTCCTTGTCTATTTTATCTCTTTTATGACAGCCTATGCTTGCCAGTGACAGCTGTGGTACTGAGCTGAGTTCCCTGCTGAGAGAAGCACCTCTGCTGGAGGTTGGGGCTGGGAAAGTCAGGTCCAATTCCAGCAGTGCAGCCACCCTCTGAATGTGATTCATTAAACTTGGATGCTTCTTCTTTACTGTCACGTGCTGCATCCAGTACTTTATTCATCACACACAAAAACCTAGAGACCTGTCCAGGACCCCATCACCCCCAGCAATGTCACTAGGGACAGAAATGGCCACAAGATAAGACTGAGCTCTTGAGTCATGCCTTCAGCCTCTGGCCCAGTGTAATTTTCCAGGCCTCCAGGACAACCCAGATGCCTGTGTCCAAATGGGAGTGTGATGGGTCTTGTAAAATTCTTTCCAGTTTCTTGGTGTCCTGAGCAAAGAACTGAACAGAGGAAGGGAAGTGCGGATGCCCAGTTACTGAATGTAGCAAAGACGTACACTCTGCACAGTGACAGCAGGCTGGGGAACAGACTCACAGTGGCCCCAAAGATAGTGAAGGGGTTTTACATCAAACCCCTAACCTGACTTCACTCTAACAGAATAAGGCATTGGGACAGTTGTCCTATCAAAAACTCTGTTGGTCTAGTGTCAGATTTAAACTGTCCTAGCAAAGACTTGCTTGGTTTCATACCAGAGGTTAAAAAAAAGGGTTGAAAATACCACTTCTCTGATTGGCCACACGGAGTTCAGGAACTGCTGAGTCATAGTGGATCCCGTGTCTGCACACGTGCCTGCTCTCCATGACTTTGACAGATTGCACCCCAGGCCTAATCTACCTCAGTGGCAGTAACCAATTTTATGTTTGAGGCAGCAGCTGGAGTCCTGCGTGAGCCCTGTTTCTTGATGGCCTTGCAACTCCATTCTGAAAGGCTCTTTCAATGTTGGTTTCATTGTAATTTTCATTTTATTTTCTCACTGGTGATTTGTTGCAGCAGTAATTGAAAATTAATATATCTATCTGCATAATGAAGAAGCCATAAAGTGTTTCCTAACTGCCTTTTCACTCCCCCAGCCTGCAGAGAGAAACAGCTTGCAAATACTTGAGACCAAAAAAAAAAAAAAAAAAACCTTTTATCTAAATTTGTGATGTTATAGGAGACAGAAACCTCCTACTCTGGGCCAGATCTCAAGACAAAAGACAAAACCAATGCAAACACACCTCAAATATTGATATCCTAAATAGATATGGATCACCTTGAGGAAGCCAGGAGTCACCATCCCAACCCTACAGGAAGAGTCCTTAAGAATGCCTGCTTGCTATGTGACTTGCTTCCCTATTTGTCCCTGACTTTTTACAATTAATCTTATTGGTTGACCATAGTTCTGTCCCACCTCATGCCCGTCTGCCTTGTGAGTTCACATTTTCCCCACCCTAGACCTGCCTCACCTTATGGTTTTGCTCTATAAAATCCTTAGAAAAACCCACTCAGGATACCTTCAGTCTCTTTCAGACAGAAGCTTTTTTTCCCTCAATGAATATATTCCATTCTTAACCTCTGTTGTTCCTAAAATTCATTCTTCGATTTTAGAGAACACAAACTCGTACCAGACATAGTAGGTCAGGAGTTTCATTCCCCTGTATCATTGTGATGATCACTTACTAGCAAGCATAGCTTTGGGGACTCATGTGCGCATACATGCTGACGGAGGTGAGCACACCCACTTTTTATTAAAGCATAAAAGCAAGGAAGCAAAGAAAAGTTTAAAGTCAAATCCCCAAGTTTTCAGGTTTCATCTTCCAATCAAACATCAAAGTTGGATTTTGCTTCGTGGGACTTTGTGTTTTGTTGAAACTATTTCCTCTGTGACAGCTGCTAAACCACTTAGGGAGGGTGGTCATTTTATCCTAAAATTTATCCTACAATTTCTTTAGCCAAAGCAGTCCACTCTTTATGATCCACATCTTTGTTATTTAAATCAATCCAGTAGGCAGAGAGGAAGTATTGACTCAGTTAAAATGTATAAGATTTGCATAGTAAAGGGATGGCAGCCATGTTATTATCATAATAATATAGAATTGTTCTGCAAATATGCTTGGAGTTGTGAATATAGCAATATTTTGGGGCATTTTATATACCTTGTTAAAGCAAGAGCTGGTCAGACTCCCATGGAAAACTAAAAAGTTGCCTCTTACAAGCAGTGTAGCTCCACCACCTTTAGTATCACCCACTTCTCCGGCCGTCCTATCAAAAACCCGCGTGATCTCTTAAGAGAAGAACTGAAGACAACATTCCCTGCTTGGTGCAGGGCGTGGGCACACTGTCCTGGATCTTTGTGACTGACAGGCGCCCACTTGCCCAGCCAGCTGCCACTTCCCAATCTCCTACAGCAACGCTATAACTCCATACATTCCACAGTTTCATTTCCACAGCACTGAGTTGTCAGGCGTGGTGGCTCATCCCAGCACTTGGGAGGCTGAGGGAAGGGAATCGTTGCAAGTTCAAGACCAGCCTGGGCTACAAAGGCAGCCCAGGGCCAGCCTGAACTGCACAGTGAGACCCTGTCTCAAAAAGACAAAAAAAAAAAAAAAAATAGCACTAGTAAACATCAAACTGTCTAAACGTCAGACTCATGCAAACGGTTTGTACTTTAACATAGTTGATAGTTTTTGCTTTAGCCCACTAATGAGTGACATGACTTTAAGGAAACAGACACTAGATAAGTGCTAAACATCCCCAAAAGTAAGCATCCTAGACCACTCCTTTTGAGGATAAAGTGCTGTCTCAGCTCACAAATGCTTTTGTTTGGACACAGTTTGGTTCACAAACAGAAGCATTTGACAAAATGTTTTTGTTTGTAAACTCTACATTGAGTGACAAACAACCTCGGCTGTCTTTCCTACACAAACACAAGCTTCGTCATCTTTTCCAGAAATGTAGGACGAAGTAAGTTCATGAACCAAGATGTCACTCTACCATGAAATCACATAACAGCCCAGACCCAACTATGGCACGCGCAGTCTTCTCGAGTGTGTACTTCTTCAGTGCTGATGAGTAAATCTGCCTCTTCCTGCCACTGCCACACGCGGGGATGCTTTTCCAATGCAAGAGTAAGAACCTGCCCCAAGTTAGTCAAGGTCTCCACCCACTCTGTTTTAGTTTCTTTCTTATTACTGGGACAATATCTGAGACTGATGATTTTTTTAAATTTTAAAGATAATAAAATTTAAAAAAAGAATAAAGATAATAAAATCCAACACAACAAAACAGAACAAAGCCAATCAAAACAAAGCAGTAAAATTGATACAGAACTTCAAAGCAAAATACTAGGAAAGCAACAATAGCTACCATAGTCTATCTTGGTATCTTCACAATAGCTGTCCATTCCATCAGGTATAGCAAAATCAAACCCAAAACAAAACACAATAAAACCAACCAAAACAGAACATTGAATAAAGCGAAACAATTAATCAGAACAAAGCAAAATAGTAAGAACAATACTGGATTTCAAAGACAAGAGAGAAGGAAGTCCCCCATGTTTGCTATATTGCATGCTGTCATCCTCCCAAGAGATGCTCAGACTGCTGGCCCTTGGCCTGCAAAATCAACCAAACAATACAAGCATTTACTTGCTTTTGGTACCTTAGTTGCTATCAACTCAGCCTGTCCTCCAAACCAGCTGGTTGCTGGGGGGGGCAGGACAAAGGGAGTGGGTTGTGGGTTTGATTCTCTGCCTGCCTGCCTGCCTGCTGGTAGGTTCCGGGAGGCGCTATCTGACTTTTCTCCTCCTGGAACCCCTTCGCAGCTTACCAGAAAGGCTGGCTAGTTGACTTCTTGGTTGGTTCTTCCCAGTCCCAGCATGGCCAGTTCTCAGCAGACACTGACTTTTCTCTTCCTCTAAGACTGACAAGTTAAAGAAGAATACATTTATTTTGGGGCTGGGGATTTAGCTCAGTGGCCTAAGCATCTGCCTGGCAAGTATGAGGTCGTGAGTTTGATCCCTGGTACCAAAAAAAAAAAAAAAAAAAAGAATACATTTATTTTAGCTTGCCATTTATAGATTTCAGTCCCTAGTTGGCTGGCTTAACGGCAGGGCAGTATGGCAGACAGGCATGGCAGAAGAGTAACAGTCCATGGCATGGCAGGCAGGCATGGCAGAAGAGTAACAGTCCATGGCATGGCAGGCAGGAGGCAACACGGCTTCCTCTCCTTACCTTTCTTATTCCATCCAGTCTGTAAGCCTATTGGTTGATGCCACTCACACCAGAATGGGTTTTTCCTCTTCAGTAAATCTCTTACCCACAACCAGAACTATGCTCAACCAGTGAGTGGACTGATGCACTGTCACACACCTGTGATCCTATGTCACACACCCATGATCCGTTCACTCCCAGAAGCCCTGCCTGTGAGTGCATGAGGCTTGGAGGGGCCATCTAGATAAAAGTGATAGCACTCTTGTTGGGGAGAAAGAATCTCCTTAGATTCTGTCTAATGATAGTTGGGTTACAATACAAAATATGTGAAAAATTAAGGGAAAAACTAGTGGCTATGGGCAACTAGAGTTTCCCAGGTTGTTTTGTTTTAATTTATAGGAATAATTATGAGTTGCTTGTAAATTGGATTAAGTAAATGGTGGCCAGATACAAAATTTGAAAATTCTCAGTGTTTCTTTATGTTAAAAGACAAAATTAGAACAATTAGTTTTACAAGTCTCAATTGACTTTGTGATTTCAGAATTAGGTACCAGCCTGGAACCAAAATGGTTCAGAATACCTCACCCTACCACATAGGCCAAATATGTTTCTCTTCAGAGACAAGGAAGTGATCTAAAGAAAACAGAAGGGAAATCGAGCAACCTGCTTCCTCCCAGCTTGTATTTGTCTTATTTGAACAGTTGGCCTCTTGGGATTGGCTGAGACCTACTCCCTGTTATAATGGTAGGTTGCATTCCATTTGCACTCAAGTTAGGTCATAGTTCCCTATGACAGAAATATCTTCTAGCCAAATTTAAAATCTGGAAGAAGGCAGCTGTAGAGATCCATCGAGGTGAGACTTCACGTGGCAAGCTCTCCAGTGCAGCCAGGGTACTTAGATTCATCTGTCAGACCTTGCTCCAATACTCTATTGTCCAGAATTGAAGGGATCTGAAAGACACCTGGGGAAATCCACACCTTCTGAAGCAGGAGGCTGGGCTCACTCTCGGGGAAGGCACTGGAGGATCGAGACCCGGTCATCCTGCATAGGGTGCCCAGAGAAAGATGTAAATGGGGCAAACTAGCTCTGGAGTCTTGGAACGCCATTTAGGGTTAGACTAGCAAGAAACTGGAATAACACATGTCAAAAAGTGAAAGGAGGGGGCCGGGGATTTAGCTCAGTGGCTTAAGCGCCTGCCTGGCAAGCGTGAGGTCATGAGTTCGATCCCCGGTACCAAAAAAAAAAAAAAAAAAGTGAAAGGAGGCCAGGACAAGGTAAAGAGATAGGGGAAAGTGAACTGAAATATTGAAAATATATTGTCACATTTTCTCAGGTGAAAAAAATTATTTTGTCTTCCAAGTTTTGGAAGACACTCATTGCTAACAAATGTACAATGTCTTCTCAGAACATTTTAATTCTCCCCAATTGGACCGTGTAAAAATGTGTAAGTTGTAGTATGTTCAAGAGCATTCCATTACTTGGAGGAATAAAAAGATTAATTAGAGTCTTCATTTTAAATTATATTATCTTTTCATTACTAGTCTGTGTATATAAATATACTTATAAGTAAAAACATGGAAAGTTTCTACATTCATAGGTATGAATATATGAGGATTGAGTACTGAAACACACGCCTATCAGGGTCCTGGCCAAGACCCCCAACTGCCTGTATGAGGGGTATGGTGAGGGATAAAGTAAGAAACAGACTAGTAATTCACGATGGGGGACTGGGAGGTCAGTGCCTCAGGAGGATGGGCAAAGACCGGATCCTCCAAACCAGCCACTGTTTATTGGGTGTGTATAGTGCAGTGGGTGTACACAATGACAGGAGAGGTTAGGGAAGATTCCAGCTCAGCAGAAGATTCAGAGGTCCATAACACTGCAGGCAACAGATAACCCAGGGATGATGCAAAAGGGCAGAGATGATCTTATGCTAAGAAGGATTTTCCTTGGGGGTGTTCTTTTCATCTTAGTGTGAGTGGGTGGGAGAGGATGGTCCACCCCAAGAGTTAATGGGAAGTCTGAATAGGGTGATACAATAACCCCAAGCCTCCATTTATCCCTTTGGAAAGTATGCAAAATCAGCCATTGTGAGTTCATGGTCCCCAAAACACTCCTACCCATTGAGACCAATTCTTCATAGATCACCTATTAGTCAACTGAGATACAAGCAAAAATTGTTTTGATGGTTTCAACTTAGTTTTTATTTAGTGATAGAAAATCTAGGTAACTTTAACAGTATTCAGTAGAGTAGTCTCCCAGCGTGCATGCAGCATTGTCCTGTATCATACTGGGAGGATCCTGAGAAAAGGCTGGGTTAGTCCACTTTTCTGCTTATAGGTTAAACACATTTTTTAAAAAAAATAAAATATATTCCACATTTGCTATTGCTTTCTAGAATATTTTCAAGGGCTTGCTGTCACAAGCATATTTTGCTTTAAAAGAAAAGGGCACTTGTCTGTTCATTCAAAGAAAAATCAATGAGTATGAAAGTATTTGCTTCAGAAAGAAGAATTTGCTGTAGACAAATTTTTAAAATAGATAGCTAATGCATGAGATCTAAAGGAACGAAGTGAAGAATTCAAGAAACAAGGTAAAACATACTTCGGGAAATAATGACAAAAATATGCTCTTTATTGTGTCACACCTGACACCTCCTCCCTCCACTTTCCTTGTTTGCACCTTGGTTTCTTCCTGCTGGAGTAACGGCCGGCATCACCTCGTGGAGCTGCTCTTGGTTGCAGTTCCATTTACTTGCTCTCAGAGCTGGGTTACCTCCTCGGAAGGGAACCTGAAGCAGCTCTGCTGGGCTGAGGGTGCCCAGCCTGTGGTCCCACAAGGCTGCTACTCCCTCTTTCCACTCTTCTCTGTGGGGTCTTGTGGGGAGCGCTGTGCTCCCCAGCTGTGTGGAACCAGACACTGTAGGAGCAGGGGTGCCGGCCTGCAATGCTTCCCAGAAGGGCAGACCGCGGGCCTCGTGAGCCACCGTGCACAGCAGCTCATCGCTGCCTGTCAGGTCCCATCCCGCCCCACCGCCGCTGAGGGACACAGCCCCGGGCCGAGCTATTTGGAAGTTCTACCGCTGCACTTGACGTTTTGCAAATACAAGGCACAGATGTTCTACTGCGGAGAGAAATGAGAAAAGGACATGGTGGGGTGAGTCTGTGTTCCCGGAAAGTCAGGCACCAGAGAAAAGAGGCACCGTGAACCTCTTCTGCCCTTTGTTACGCCCGAAGCATTTGAGGTGACCAAGCACAAGACAGGGAGGGCCCCAGTTCTTGCTCTCAGGTGGACTCAGGACAGCACCACCTGTCGCTGGGTGGGGCCCTTTGATTCACTGGCCTGTGTTTCTTCATTTTTCAAGTGAAGAAACCAACAGAAAATGCTTCCTAGAGTCGGAGTTGTTCTCATCATCAAATTGATTAATATCAGCAGATCACTTAGTAATGCCTGACACATGGAAAACAGCCATTGGTGTAGTTAAAAGGGTGAAGACTGAGAATCCATGAGCTTGCTAATACTATAATAATGAGCCACGCTGTGCAAAAGGTGAAAAGCACTCTCGGGCAGGCACTGCTTTTCAGCTCTGAGGCTGAGCAGAGACTGCCTTCCCGGCCCGGGCCATGAAGACAGAACACACCGACCCTCCGGAGACTGGACTGCAGCAGCGGGCACTGCCCGAGCAGCGACTAGGCTGGAGAGGCACAAGGGGGGTGTGGCAAAGCCAGCGGGGCAGCAGCGTGACCGTTAACTCTAAGTCCTGGGCCACTGCACAGAGCAGTTCCCGCAGCCCCGGGTGGACCTCTCCCAGGACTCAGAGGGCCAGGAGGCATTCAGCGGCACGGCCCGGAGCTGGCACTGGCCTAGGGTGGGGGGACACAAGAGCACAGTGGACGTGGAGCTGTCCGCTGCTGTGCATTTTCACGGTAGCCGGATCTCGTCCTGTAGAACACACTTATTTTCCTGCTTTTACTTGGCCCAAGCTCACTTCGCAGAGCCTGTAATAAATGTCAAACTTTGCTGCCATTTGCATTTGTTTTCTCCAGTTCTTTGCTCCAGACAGAAAGATTCCACAACCACCTCTAGGAGACTCCAGTACTCCAAACCCGTTAACACTAAGGTGCCACCAGGCTCCAAACCAGGCACTGAACTGCTGCCCTCTGCCATGTGTCACCCTGCCTTGCAGCCAGGTGATTATTCGCTGAAACCATCAGAACCTGTGGGCTAATAACCTCTCCCTCTCTGAGTGCTGGGTATTTGTCTCAACAACAAGAGAAAAGTAACTAACACAGTAGGTAAATGGACGCAATTTGGGAGCACAGTGTTGAGTGAAGTAAGTCCGACACTGCGGCTTAAATATCACACGGTCTCTGTCAGGCTCAGCTGGGGCAGGGCTCTCCCAGCACCCAGTCTGCGGGCCAGCAGAGGCACTGTTCTCAGCAACAGTGCCCTCGGCAAACAGGACGCCATAAAAGAGAGAAGACGGAGCACAGCATCTTCCAAATGCTGAAGACACCCAGGCATTCACACCGGACGCCTCAAGGACTGCCCACGGAGGCGGGAGGCATTCAGAGGACCCTGACCACGGAGGTTCACTAAGATCGTCCCCCTAGAGTCCCTGGCCTTCCTTCTTCAAGCCCTATAAAAAAGCCCGCTTCTCTTTGCTCTCTACAGACGGCCTTTTCATGCCCTTCATCTGCCTATGCCCAGGTGTGATAAATCCCACGCCATGCTGTCTTTATACAAGCCTGGCAGTCTTTGCTGGACGCTGCCTCAGACCGTTCCCTACAGTTTCTCTACATGAGAAATACAAAAATAATTTCCATAAATGAAGAGCAAGGTAGAAGATAGAGAAAGAGGAACTAGGGAGATCTTTTCCAAAGGAAGGGACCTCCCACCCCACCCTGCAAGTGACGGAGGGGGAGGGGCGGCAGAGAGGGGTGGGAAAAACCAACAGAAGGGAGCTTTTGCAAATGAGAAGGGGACCCACAGCCAGAAGGAGCAGGGAGGGCAGGAGAGAAAGGGATGAAAAACAAACCACAGTGACAGCCAGAAAGAATTAAATAGGTGACATGCACATATACCAGGGCCCTGTGATGACTACCATCATTATGTACTGCAAACATGGACAGCGTGGACTAACAAAAAAATAAAATTTGCACTTGGAAAATAGAAAGATCGGGCTGGGGATTTAGCTCAGTGGCTTAAGCGCCTGCCTGGCAAAGTAAGGTCGTGAGTTCAATCCCCGGTACCAAAAAAAAAAATAAAATAAAATAAAAAAAAAATAGAAAGATCATGCTAAAAAAAAAAGAAAGAAATGAGTTGACAGGATTATAATCAACCAGGAAAAAGCGTGCACACTTACTGGTGTAGAGGTGAAAAAGTGAGGACTTCAGCTTTTCTGGTGGGAAGGCTGTGATTGTGGGCCAGGCCACCTAGTGATGCAAACGAGGGCTCCTGTGGACAGCCACTGTGGTCACCTCCGTCAGAGTCCCTGGGTGTCCACTGCCATCTTTCTCTCCCGTGGAACAGCCCCTCCTGTGTACAGAGATGGAGCTGCCAGGTAGCAGCGCTGCTGTCCATACCCTCTGTTTATGAATGCAGATGGAGGGAAATCTTGTCTTACAAAAGTGAGGCCCTGACCTGGACCCAAGCCTCTCCCCATGGGTCAGCACCATTCGTGGACCAAGACAGAACAAGGTTGTATCAGCAAACAAGCCCAGTGTGGGAACCAGCGCCACACGCAGGCTGCCACTCACGGAACCAGGAACAGCCAGATCCCAGCCCGTCTGGCAGACTGGCTGGCAAACAAGAAGTACCGAGCCCCGCTCCTCCTCACTAAGCACCTAGTTTATCCAGAGAAGCACAGGCTGTGATGATGGCTATTGAAGTCAAGTGCAATCGGATGCCTGTGGTACCTTGCTGTTTCACTAACATTGCAGGTCTAGGGCCAGTGGTCTGACCGTAGGTTCGGAGGATAGTGGTACGCAGTGTGGCATCTAGGAGGGATCTCTTTCTGAGGGCTGCAGCCATTGCTGATTCCCTATGGTCTTGTTTTGAGGTCCTCTGTCGTTTCCATTGTTTTGTTGGGCTGGGTTTTATTCTCTTTTGTTTTGTTTGATTATGATAAATCCGATGGCAGGAGCAGCTATTTCAAAGATAGCAAGAAATATTACGGTAGCAATTTTGGATTTACTACTGGCTTGTTTTGAGGTCTTTTACTGCATTCATTGTTTTGTTTTTATTGTTTCTATTCTGTTCTGTTTGATTTTTCACTATGTCCAAAGGTATCTGCAGCTATTTTGAAGACATCAAAAGGCATTATGATAACTATTGTTGATTTCGGAAGGTTCTGAAGTCCTGTATCTCTCACATTGGTTTGTTTTCATTGATTTTATTCTGTTTTATCCTCTTTAAAATAAAAATTTAGGAAAAAACAAAAAGCGTGGTCCTTCAGGGTCCCTCCTGGGCCTGCACACAAGTCCAGTCTCCCTGAATGGCCAGCAGGGGGCCGTCAGGGAAGGGTACTTGGCAGTAGTTGGAGAGCCTCCTTCTGGAAGGCGGCATGGGTACCAAGCCTGCAGGGCTCGCTCCGGCTCCCACAGAGGGCAGGAGACAGCAGCGTGCAGAGCCCACAGCCTGAGATCAGACCGCCTGGGTCTAATCCCTGCTCTGCTGTTCCAGAGCTCTGAGATCTTGAGCGACTTGATTAGGTCCCGTGGTCCGTGTCCCTTCTTGTAGAGCAGGGCTGGCAGCGACACTTACCTGCCCGTCTGTGTGAGCGAGTAATGCATAAGCAGATAAACCACATAAGCATCCAACTCACCCATGACACACGTTTTATTCTGCATCTTGCTAACTGCTTTTATTCATAAGTGCTCTGGTCTAGCAAGGTTCAAAATGTTTTGACAGCAATGTGTTCACTTTAACTCTGGGGATTGGTGGATGCACTGCAGTGGACGTGAAAACGTGGCATTTGTGGCACCAGGAGCTGGACCTCAGAGCCCCAGATGAAGTCTGGCCGATGAGCTGGCTGCAGAGGTCACTTCTGTGGTTGCTTTGTCACTCAACATCTCCCCCTCAATTAGTTTACCTGGAGAATCCAGCAGTCTCACCTAAATCCCAGAAGCGTGTGGAAATTTAAAAAAAAAAAAAAAATTGAAGGTTTTACATAACAAGAAGCGGCACACGCGAACTCTGCAATGGTGCAGTTTCCGAGGCACCGGGCCCGTCCACGCCTGTCTGTGCTTGGTCATCTAGCAGGGCGCTCAGTCTTCAGGGTGCCACAGCTCCTGCTGCAGGCGCCTCAGGGGCAGCCAGAAATCGAGCGAGGAAAGCAAAGACGCTGTCACGTCTCAGGAGTGAAATGAAAGAAGAGCTCTGTGCTTACAGAGAAAAGAAACAGGAGGCCTCTCCAGTGCCTTCCCAGGCACAACCGCACACGGAAAGCAGATTTCACCGGACTCTACTGCTGTGCGTTCTCCAAGGTCCTCGCCGGCGCTCAGGACTGGCTCCTTTCTAATCCAGATGGTTTTTGCCAGATGCAGTCGATTTTCGCGTCGTGCTAGCAGGGCGGGGACCGCGCCTCGCTGGGACCATGCTGCCCTCTGCTGGAAGGCAGACGTCAGCTCAGGCAGGGGGACCCTCTGGAGAGTTGGTCATGTTTAATAAAGTGCCTGAAAAACACGCATGAGATTTGCGTGGAAAATGGGGAAGGGGGTGTGGCAGCTGCAAAGTTTCTCACTCTCCAGGAAAATCTAGGCGGTCAGGGGTGCATTTGGGGCCAGAAGATCGTGAGAGTCGCACGGGCGTGGCGGGTGGAGGAGTGGGGCTCGGCCCCTCTCAGCCTGTGTGTCTGGGGTTAACTGTTAGACCCCCTCTGGGCTTGTCTCATGCTCTGTGAGATGAGCCCATCCATAAAGAAACTCAGAGGTTACAGAAGAACACGCTTGTAGAGTCACTAACAGCGCACATGCCGCCCTGTTCCCACAGCTGCTGGTTATCACTGTAACTGCAGCTTCCACCCCACAGATGCACCGGCCAAGGCTCCGTGAACAGGAAGCCCACAGTGACAGGCCTGCTGCAGGAGGGAGAGGCCAGCGCAGCCCACAGCCCCACCCTCCCCGGTGCCCAGGACCCCGAGGAGATCCCTTAGCTCTTGTCCCTCCACAGTGCCCAAGACGGAGGCCATCTGTCCTGACCCTGTGCCTAGCCAACCCCACTGGCCTGCAAAAGCAACCATCTCCCTGTGGGCTGGGCCTGCCATGTAGAGCCTTTCCCCAGAGAGGCCCCCAGCTGTTTGAGAAAGGCAGCCAGGCACTAGTGCAGGTTTCAAACTGGGGAAACTGGCCAGGGACGGTGGGCTCCAAGGGCAGGGGTGTCCACTGACCAAACTCAGAGTGCAGAAAGGTCCGCTCATGTTTTCTCTCCCTCCCTCGCTTTTTCCCTGCCTCCCTTTCATCTTCCCTTCCTCCTTTTCTTCCTCCCTCCTTCCCTCCCTCCCTTCCTTCTTTCCTTTCTTCCTTCCTTCCTTCCTTCCTTCCTTCCTTCCTTCCTTCCTCCTTTCCTCCCTTCCTTCCTTCCTTCCTTCCTTCCTTCCAAGTAGTTGTGGAGCCCTTGCAGGCGGTGCACATCTTCCGGGCACTGGTGTGGAGGAAGAGGACGGCAGTTGGTGACTCCTCACACACTTACACACCTGCTCGCAGGCTGGTTCTCCTTTCCTGTGGTCTGTCGCTTTTCCAGCACTGTGACCGAAACCATGCTGGGGCGTGTTCGTAAGGCTCTGCGAAGTGAACTGCCCTGCAGGTAAATAAGCCTGGCTGGGCGGAGTGCCCTGGACTGGAAACCTCACCGAAACACGGCAGCAGCAGGGAGGGGCTGTGTCCGGTGACTGTGGTTGGAGGCACACAGCACCAGCTGTCCCAGCACGCGCCCGCGATTTCGGACTGGAATTCCAGGGATGATCTGCCCTTGGCGCTGTGTGTGTCCCTTCCGTCGAGGGTTAATCTTTGCTGAGACCTCACTGGCTCGTGGAATGATGGTATCAACTTTTAAAGCTAAGAATTACAGACAGTAAACATGTGGCCACTGGACGTCCATGTGGACTGGACAATAAGTGAACACCAGCCACGACAATGGATTTCACCCCCAGCCATGGTGCCTGTGTGGAGTGACCCCACTGCAGACATGGGAACCACACCCACACAGTGATGTGCATAAAAACGTCCGCCTCAGTTTCTTTCCGTGTGGAAAACATTTAGCCCAACTCTGGGGAAGAGGGAAGAATCACACTTTTGTGATTACACCGGGGCACAGATGTTTATTTAAATGAGACACTGACACTGCTTCGGGTTATAAAGAGCACAACTTTTTCATATTTAAAGGCGAGAGAAATGTATATTTCATGCAAAGGTGTGAAGATAACCACTGGCTGCAAGTGAGATTTGAACACTTTTTGAGAGATGACCTCAGTGTTCCTCTTAACAGGCCTGACTGTTGATTTCAAGGTGTCAGCGTGAGTAGACTAATAAATCCTGGGTGCGTCTGTGGATCTGTGGGCCCACAAACTGGGGCTGGGAGGCTCATCCCCGAAGTGAGTGGCAGAAAGCAATTGGCTTGGAGATTGGACAGAATGAAAGGAAAAAAAGAAAGCGTCTCCCTCCTCTGGAGGAGCTCTGGTCCCTGCCAGCGCCCCTGGTCATGAGTCTCTGGTCTCCTCAGCCTGGCAGCACAGCACCAGCCCTCGGCCTGTACACAGACTCCCGAGAGCGACCCCACAGCGGGCTGGTGGCCCTGCTCATCCATGCTCTTGGGCCCTCCGGGGAGCAGGTGGCCCTTTGGGTTCTCCTGCCTGTGATCCTACCACGGCCACTGTGACTCTTCCAACCCTTCTCTATATATTTGATGTTGTTTCTGTTCCTCCAGAGAAGCCTAACCAACACAGTGGATTTTCTTAAATGCTTTGAGGAAATAAAAAAAGAATCACAAATATGATCACGTTTTTACAGTCACCCTGGATTTGGAGCAGTGCAGGAAGTTACAAGCATGCATAAAAATGAGTCTTCCTGAACTGCTGGGCAGCCGCCCCTCCCCGTCCTGTACCAAGGGGCCAAGAGGAGGCAGAGCGATTTACGACCTCAGCGCCCCCAGGAAGGACTCGAGGGCCACCTGGCCTGGAATCTCCGGAGCCAAGCTCTCCTTCCTGGACACACAGCCCTGAGAAAACTCTCCTCCCACCTGTAACTCAGGTTCTTCTTCTTCAAAACAGACAATAGACCCCAACCTTATTTCAGGGTTAAATGAACACTTGGAGAACAGAGAACATACTTAGCGCTTTGGGAAGATAATGCTTTTGGCTTTATTTGCATTTTAAAACTCCTTTAACTGAAAACGGACATCAAGGCCTGTAGACGTTAAAAGGGAACAGTAAGGAAACAGGGTGCTTTATCAATCCAAAAAGCAGGTATGGAAAACCCACAGCTGGTCTTGTACTTACTGGGGACATTTGGGGTGCTATTTCCCAGGACTGGGAAGACAGTAAAGACGTTTACCCTCACCAACTCTATTTACACGGTGTATGTATGTCGGGGGTGATGGACATTGCAATACGACAAAAAAAGGAATAACATAAAAGTAGGAAAGGAAGAAACAGAGCTGCCTCTGCAGATAGCATGACTGTTTACATCAAGAATTCTGATTGATTTGTAGAGAAACTATTGTAACACACAAATATAGTTACTGAAGTTGGGGACATAAAGTAAGTCAACACATTTCAGTTGTATGCCTATGTATTATCAACAGAAATTGGCAATTAAAGTTTACTAAAAAAGCTATGCCAGTTTATAATAAAAATATTTGGGAACAAAGATGAGCAAGACTTACATTGAAAACTGTAAAGCATTGCTGAGAGAAATGAAGGAGGACCTAGGTCAGTGGGGGACTTGCTCTGTTTGATGGAAGAGTCCGTCTCACTGAGCTGTCGTCTCTCCTCACTCGCCAGACTCAGTGCGAGATTATGTCAGTCATGGTTCCATCACTGCCCCAATGCCTGGCATAAAGAGAGGCCTGAGAGAGGAAGGGTTTATTTTGTCTCATGGTTTCTGAGGGCGCAGTGCACAGTAACTTCACCTTGTTTGGTGGGGCTGTTGTGAGGCGCACTCCAGGGCAGGTGTCATGGCAGAGGAGGCTTCTCACCTCTGCGTCTCATTACCTTTAGAGCCACCGCCACAAGCCTGCGTTCGTAAGAGGTACTAAAATTACACTGTAGAAACTCCAGGCACTGTGCTGACTTCTCTCCCTGGAGTGCCTGACTTTCCCCTTAATACAGCCTGTGAAGGGGGCACTGTTATTGTGAGGAAAAGGAAGGTACCTGTCCAAAATCACATGGGCAGGTTTCAGAACTGGCATTTGAAACCAGCCCTCTGCGTTTCTAGAGCCCCTGGTGCTAGTTTTAACCTTAACATTGTAGATATCTGAAAAGGTGGACACATAAACCTAGTGAGCACGTTAATTTTTCTAAATTTGTAACCGATTTTCACAGTTCAAAACACAGAATAACAGCTCTGTGTTACTGAGCCAATCATAAAGATGTCATTGTAATCTCGGCAAAATGAGAAAAGGAAAATGTCACCAGTTGTGACCCAGGAGTCTTCCTGATGAGCACTCGCTGAGGGCGAGTGTCTGGGCAGAGTCCGTCACTGACAGCGTCTCAGCCACCCTGGGAACAGCCCCTGGTCCAGAGCAGCACGCAGGCACCAGAAATTGTCACCTGCTTTTGTCCTGGGGTCCAGTGTGCATGTGGGAGTGGCAGAGAGGAGCCACGGCAACAGAAATCACCCTGATGTAGGGACCAGAGACGCACTCGCCTTAGAACGATGCCCTCGTTTGTGTTTCAGTCTCCGCTGTTATTTTCACATAGCTATTGGAAAATGTGCCCAGGAGTCTGTTTTCCTTACACACGTGTCAGCCCTGGGACTCTTACTTGCAAATATGCTATTTCCCTTCAAAATCCAGTACTTTGGGCTTTGGAAAAGGTCCTGGGCATTGCTGACCAGCGGGGCTATTAGTGCAGTTAGTATATGAGACTGTCACTGATCACTCTGCTGCGTTAGCTAGCAAGCCAAACAAAATGACATTTGGCATCTCTGTAGGCCACTGTCTAATTTTCTCAGATAAACTCATTAATTAAACAATCTCTTTATTTTTTTGTAGAAAATGACAAGCCAGTTTCTTCTTCACTGATAAACATTTCTATTCTAGGGTCACGAGCAGCTGATTTTCTACATGAGCCTGGCTTATTCCTTTACTTTCAAACATTGTACAGTCTATTCTACAACATGTTTCTGTGATCATCAACAGTAAAAACCCCATGTGGAGAGGCCGAGGACTCTCACAGAGATCATATGGAGAGTTACAAGGTCGCAGCTTTCTACTAGAAGCCTGCATATTTCCTGTTAACAAGCCACTAAGAGGCCACTCTGTCACTTTGCCAGCCATATTCGCATTCAACACACATTACGTATTGTCTACTGACCACAAGCCAAGCTTTGCTCTGGAGACACAGACAGGTGTGGTCTCCGTGTTCCACAAACTGACTGCTTAGCGGGCTACCGAAACTCCTGAGGGGGTATCAGTCTAAACCGCCCAGCAATATGGCACACAGATGCAAAACAAAGACAAGGAGGAAATATTCTGCAGTTGAGGGGCACTGGAATGACCCGTTGTTCTCTGTGGAACAAAAGGCCACAAGTCCAAAGGCTCATGGCTTTTATTGGAATCAATCAGGAGGTGGGTGGGAGTTGGGCAGAGTGCTAGGAAAAAGACACTTTGCAGGCATGGGCTATAAGGAGAAACAGAGCAGTTTTGTACCACACACAAAGGCGTCCACTTAGCAATACAAGGACAGCTTGGTGTAAGTAAGTCCGGCACCTGCGCTGTCAGGAAGATATAATTCTTCCTGAGTCCAAGGCCTCAGCCGAGATGGTGCCTCATGTCCTAGAACCTCTCTCTCTTCTAGTCCACTTTCCACCAGCAGCGGGGAGAAATTCTTCTTCCCTGGACTCCATCACAGTCTTTTAGCCCAGTAAGGGAACACCTGGTTCAGCATAGCCAGCTCTGCATAGCTCAGTGAGTAAGATGGAAGGAAAGGTAAGGGGCTTGGTTTCTTCTGAGAGTGCAGCCTCACAGTCTCCTGCGGTGGGCAGAGTGGGCAGAGTGACCCACAAGTAAGCTGATAAGCATGCCGTTCAACTGCAGAGATGTTCACCTCCCGGAAGAAGAACAGTCAGGGAGGAGGTCTCTGAGACAAAGTCATCTAAGGTTGACTGAAGAGGTCTGTGGGGAGCTGTGAGGGAAGAGACCGAGGCGGGCAGGGAGGTGCGGAGGGTCTGGGCCTTTGGGGAGCAGCAGAGCCAGGCTGTCTGGGCGGACTGAGCCTGGGGGTGTATGGTAGGAGCTGATTAGAGAGGTGGATTGCTGTTGCCTCACGGAAAGGGTTGTAAGTCACAGTAAATACTTTGATTTTGCTATAAGGCAAGGAAACGCCATAGGAAGAGTTTTGGTAGTAAGGGGGACTTATCTGCATATTTAAAAATATAATTGGACATAGAAAACTATATCATTGAAAGGCTTTTAATTTCACTGGATTATAAAATTAGGGCATCGTTTGCATACAATAAATACACAAACCTCACGGGCATGTCTGGGTAAATGTATAGAAAAGCGTGTATTTGGGGAATTACCCACCCGCTCACACCAGAGTATCTCCACCGCCCAGGGTGCTGCCTCTTGGCAGCAAGCCTCCACTTTCCCAGTCAAATCAAAATCTAATTGCTGTTCCCTGAGATTAGTTTCCTCTGGTCTGGAACTTCGTCTACACGAAACCATACACTTCATACACTCTCCTGTCTGACTGCACTTGCTCAACATCACGTTCTTGAGATTTGCTTCTTTGTACTGGTCGGTGATGCTGTGATTTGTGGTAAGAAACACCCACTGCATTTGGGCTTCATGCCGGTTTCCTGGGTTACAGACCCTGAAGCCCTGGGACCCTCCACCTCTGCCTTTTGGCCTGTGAAGGTGGTAACTGACGATGGGGCTCCTAGATAGACTCAGGGGGGAAGTCGGGTGCCAGAGGAACCAATTTCCTGATTATAGGTTTGGGACTTTCAGGTTTATCTGGGCCTCTGGGAGCGGGGGCTGAGGATGAACTGAACACCAGTAGCTGATGATTGAAACAGTCATGTCTACGCAGGGGACCCTAAAATCCCCAAAGAACAGGGTCTGGAGTTTCTGGATGGATAAACACCTGGACATGTTGGAAATGTGGCACCAAGAGAGGATGAGTGATTTTGAACATATTTTTATGAGCTCGTTGACTCTTCTGTTATTTTGGGGTGGGGTGGGGTACCAGGGATTGGACTCACAACCTTGCGCTTGCCAGGCAGGCACTTGTGCTGCTGAGCTAAATCCCCAGCCACCGTCTTTGATTATTATTATTATTTTTTTTTTTTTTGGTACCGGGGATTGAACTCATGACCTTGCACTTGCCAGGCAGGCGGTTATGTTGCTGAGCTAAATCCCCAGCCCTGTCTTTGATTATTTTTATTAAAGTTCTTTGTCCAATATTTTGACCACTTAAGACTGTCATTTTTTATTCATTTTTAGAACTTTAAAAACAGCGTATCCTGGATCTAAGATATTCGTGTGGCAAATATTTTCTTCCAGTTTATGTGTCCAGTTTTCATGTTTTTCTTTTGATAAGCAGGGGTTGCTTATGTTGGTAAGTAAAAATCAATTTTCTTAAGAAAAATGGTAGTTCTGATCATCGAAGGCCCTTCACTTATTGCATGACATGTTTTCTTATTTTTTCTACTAACTTTGTAGCTTTTTAAAATAAGGATTTCATCCATTTTAAATTAACATTTGCATATGGTGTAAGAAAGAAATTTAGTTGTTTATTATGCAAATAGTCTGTTGTTTCAGCATCATTTCTGTTTTGCTTTCTTCGTTCTGTTCTGTTGTTGTTTGAGAAAGAGCCTCACTATGTAGCCCAGGCTGACCTGGAACTTGCAGGGATCCTCCTGCCTCAGCCTCATACTGGTCTCCTTTCCCTGCTCAGCAGGCTTCTCTGGGAGACAGAAGCTAAAGCTCCAGACTGTATGGCTGTATCCACACGGCACCCAGTAAACAAGAGGAAAGCGCCTCTCTTCCCGTGATTCTGAGGCTTTGCCTCAAAGCAGCATGAGCTGGGCCCGGATGGGCCACGCCACTGCCCCCTTCTTAGTCCCCAGGCACAGAGCACCAGGCGCCCGGTGGTCCAGGCGCAAATTGTGGGCTGCACCAGTACCGGTCCCAGGCTCACAACGGGCTCCTGGACCTTGCAGGCATGGGGAGCCCCCCAGGGACCAGCCCTAGGGGACTGCGCTCGCTGCCTCGCAGGCCACTGTGGGTGGGGCTCTGCTGCTGTCACCTGGAGGGCTCACAGCTTCGGTCTGGATCTTGTGTGAGGTCTGTAGCGTCCAGTGGGGCCATAGTGCCCCCGGGAACAGCTAACACGTGTGCCCCGCCCACGTTGCCCCGTGGACCTGCAGGTGCAGCACAGGGAACTCCCCCCAAACAGAGAGCAGATCTAGTTTCAGTCTTCTGCATGTGGGGAGCCAATTTTTCTAACACCATTTATTAAAAAGGCTATCCTTCCTCCAGTGAACATGTTTAGCCCCTTTGTCTAATATCAGGTGGCTGAGTGTCTTTGTACTGATACTTCCATCTTCTAATCTGTTCCATTGATCCTCAGGTCTATTTCTTTGCCAGTACCATGCTGATTTTATCACTGTGGCTTGGTAGTACAGTTTCAAGTCAGGAATTGAGATGCCTCCTGCCTTGCCTTTATTGCCCAGAATTGCCTTTGCTATTCTAGGTTTCTTCTGGTTCCAAATGAATTTTAGGAATGATTTCTCTATCTCTGTGAGGTATGTCAATGGTATTTTGATTGGGATTGTGTTAAATCTGTATAACAATTTTGGGAGTATGGTCATTTTCACAATGTTGGTTCTTCCTAGCCAAGAGCAAGGAATATCCTTCCATTCATTTTCTAACATCCTCTTCAATCTCCTTTTTTAGCGTAGTATAATTTTCAGTATATAGGTCTTTTACATTCTAAGTTAGGTTGATTCCTAAGTATTTCATTTTTTTAGATGTTATTGTGAAGGGTGATATTTCCATAATTTCTTGGTGAGTTTCTTGTTTGTGTACATGAATACTATTGATTTTTGAGTGTTGTATTTGTAGCCAGCTAAGTCAATGCTTTGTAGCCAGCTACATTGCTGAATTTGTTTATTACCTCTAGTAGTCTTTTAATGGAGTTTTTTGAGTCTTTATATAGAGTATCATGTCATCTGCATATCACCATACACAAAACTAAAGTCTAAGTGTGATCCCGCCCGCGGATCAGTCCGTGGGTCTAACCTGGAAGGGGAACGGGGATGGGATGAGAACGGGACAAGAGGAAAGAGAGACGGAGACAAGTTGAGCAATTCCAATCAAGTCTCGTTTATTGAGGAAGTGAACATGGCTTATATAGAGGGCAGAAATGAGGGAATAAGATCATATGACGTAGTCGGGTAACTAGGCAGCTATGGGTGGTATTAACCCTTTTGGCGGGAGTATCTAAGCAACAGTTGGGCGGGCTCAACTTTCTGGCGGGAGTAACTATGGGCGACGGTGGGAGGGAGTATGTCATCAGGCAGAGATGTTGTGAAGAGACCGGATAGGTCGCAGTCATGTCTGGCCAGGCAGAGAGGATCATGGGCAATGTAGGCAGATGCACCAAATGCCCACAGGAGGGCGGGATGCGGCGGCAGCAGTGAGGCTATCATGCCGCTCCCTACATCTCCTCCCTTATCATTTTATAAAATCAGGAGTATGGCAGGCCTTGTGAAGATGGCGCCTGTCTTGGGACATGGACTCCATATGTGAACCCGACCAAGCCTTACCCGTCATGGGCCTGCAGGACAGCAGTTGGTCCTGTGCCTGTCTTAGGTGGCTGGTGGTGTAGCACAAATGTCCAAGTTGCCCGTCTCTGGCTGGCGGTCTAGTACCTCAAGGCATCTGGGCCACAGCATCAATATGGGCCATTTGTGGGAATCGTTTCCCGATAAGTTTGTTGATCTGCCATCTCCAGTTGATGATAATGTACCTGAATGGGCTTTGCCAAGAATGCGTCAATTCTATCCTTAAGAAGCCTCATGGAAGAATCCTCTGGAAGACACAAGGGCCAACAGTTAGAAATAACAATAAGGCAGCTAGGGGTTCCAGAAGGGGGGCAATATAAGGGAAGAGGCCCCCCCACATGGAGGAGAAGGGGTTAGTAGCCATTTGTTGTCGACGTTGTCGGAGTCGATCTTCTAATTCTTGGAGTTTTCCGTGCACAAGGCCGGACTGGTTGACAGAAAAGCAGCACTTTTCCTGTAAGGCAAGACAGATCCCTCCCTGTTCTGCTGTGAGTAGGTCTAGTCCTCGTCTATTTTGTAGGACGACCTCTGCTAAGGAGTCTAGTTGATTTTGGAGAGTCTGTATAGTGAAGGATAAGGCTTGAACATCTTTAGACAGCTGGTTAGATAAGTCAGAATATTTGTCTCGGGCCACGGCAAGGCCAGCAGTCCCTGTGGGTACAGCGCCAGTGAGGCCCATTCCCACCAAGAGCGGGATTAGCATTATCGCTCTTTTTTTGCGGCCAGCAATATAATCGAATGTTGACACTAGGATAGGTTGGTCACCTGGGATAATATCTATGTCGACAGGAGGGAAGCGGTCATGCATGTACCTGTCCAGTTGGATGGAAGATAAGTGTAGGCTGTATTATTGCCGCAGACAAAAATGTGTCCTGTTGGGGGGCACAGGGGGCCCGTATGATTGACAAATGAGACACAGGCGGCGGACAGGAGATGGCCCATATCTATAAGGGTGGAATCATTTTGTAGAGAGCCCTGTAGGCAGGTAATGGATATGTTAGGTGTTATCAATGGCTGGACCAGAAATGATTGGGAAGGTCTACAGGTAAGATTATGTGGGTCATGAGAAAGGTCAATTGTTGAGTTGGAGGGGATGGCTAAGGGCATAGGAGTGCCTAAGGCCATACATAATCAGCAATCTTGCGCTAAAGCAGGGTTAGTGAGATTAAGTACATGGTGAGTGGCTGAAAAGATATCATAAGTTTGTGGGTCTAAATCCATAGGGCGAATATAACCTGAAAGATCTTTTTTCTTTTTATGTGGTTTAATTGCAGCCTGACAGGCAGAATTTGCATTTTCATAAGCCAATTGTTTGATTAGATCAGGATTGTTTTCAGAGGAGCCAAAAAGGCGCTCGGTTGCCTGTAGGAGGCGATTAACAAAGTCACAAAGAGGCTCTTCAGGTTTTTGTTTAATTTTTGTGAGAGAAGAAGCAACTCTGCCGCCAGAAGGGAGCTTTCTCCAGGCTGTAGTTGCTGCTAGGGTAACTTGTGCAAAAAGGCCTGCCTCATATCGCATTTGGGCCTGTTGCATTGCATAATGGTCTATCCCTGTTAACATGGGAACGGTATAGTAATTTTTCGATTAGCATTTTCTTTGGCTAAAAGTTCACATTGATCTTGGAATTCAACCTTCCAAAGCAGATAATTGCCCCCTGAGAGTGTAGCTCTAGTTAAATCTCTCCAATCATTCGGTGTAATCCAACCTTGGGTCAAGGAATCTAGGACCACAAGGGTAAAAGCCGCCGTAGGGCCATACTGAGATGCTGATGTTTTTAATTCTTTTAGGGCGGTTACAGAGAATGGCTTATGCACCCTATTAGCCCGTGGCCCTGGGGGTGGAGAGTCTGTTTCTGAATCACTATCATGTGGGTCAGAGTCATTTTTTTCCTCGCTATCACTAGTTTTTTTTTTAATTTAATTTTTTTAAATAATTTTATTTAAAGAGAAAAAAACAAAACAAAACAAAACAAAACAAAACAGAATAAAGGGTAGTGACAATACAGTATTCCAAGGAAAAAAGAACAACAACAAAAAAACCTAAGAAATTATTACTTGACAAATTACATACTGACTTCTTAGAAATAGTTGTTCAAATTACAACGTTAAAACATGTAAAGTAGACATTCAAACAATGAGACTGTTAACAGTTCTGCTCCATGATCTAACAAAAACAGCAATATGGTCATCCATCTTACCCACTCAAATATACATGCAATTCTATCAAAAGGGTAAAATTAAATGCAACAAAACAGAGCAAAGCGGATCACAAGAAAGCAATGTAAGAGACAAAAATTTCAAAACTAGACAATTGGAGATATTCACATTCTATCATATTGACTCTTGTTTTCTTCCAAATAGTTGGGGTCTGAATGACGCTGGGTCAGCAGCTCAGAAATTAAAGTCCAATATGAAAAAGAAGTTACCAAGATCTTTTTGGGACCAAAAACTCTATAATAATCTTTGAGAGCATCTCCTACTCTTTTTATCTCTTTATATCAATGGAGCCCTCCAAAGGAAGCCAAGGGCAAACCTTATGGATAAACTGAAAGTAATGTAATAAGTCTTTGGTTTTAACCTTAATCCCTCTAACCTTGAGCAACTTTGTAAGTCCATCCACAAACAATTTGTGTTCACTAATTGCTTGTCCCATGTTAAAAATGCCGTTCTCTTACCGTGATTCAGGCGAGACATAAGTTGCCCGTCCGCGCGGATCACAGGGATGATATCCCGAGGAAATGAGCACCTTGGCCAAGGCTTTACAGAATGGTCCCGCGTAGACACCCCCTGTGCCAGGAAAAACCACGGTTGGGTGCCACTTGATCGGGCCCGCGGATCAGTCCGTGGGTCTAACCTGGAAGGGGAACGGGGATGGGATGAGAATGGAACAAGAGGAAAGAGAGATGGAGACAAGTCGAGCAATTCCAATCAAGTCTCGTTTATTGAGAAAGTGAACATGGCTTATATAGAGGGCAGAAATGAGGGAGTCAGATCATGTAACGTAGTCGGGTAACTAGGCAACTATGGGTGGTACTAACCCTTTTGGCGGGAGTATCTAAGCAATAGGTGGGCGGGCTCAACTTTCTGGCGGGGGGGGGGTAACTATGGGCAACGGTGGGAGGAAGTATGTCA